>RAPC01000087.1:0-159722 GCA_009806235.1 Neurospora sp. CHS-2018c | reverse complement strand
GTTTGCATTTTTTGATGCGCTGGAAAAAGTCGAGTTTTGGCCTATGGATCGAGCCCAAAACAGCACCTCTAACCCTAACCTGGCCGTTTTACTGGTGTGGCCGTACTACTGGTGAGCACCCACTTAGGGGAAGTGGGCGGCGTGGCACGGGTAATGTGAAACGAAAAACTCTCCGCCACACCGGAGAGCGGTCGGTGAATGTTCGCGATGCGAAGTTGGATTAGTAAACATTTGTTGTATACAGATCGCTTGTTTCTTCTTATTTCCGAGTTCAAATAAAAGCATACGCTTCCTCTCTGTTCTCGTACTTGATCACCCATTGAAGTTCACTCACCTCATCCAACATTCGCAATATCATCACAACTCGACCAAAATGGCAGTAATAAACCAAGCAGCAGCCAAGCTCCGCGCCCAACTCTTCGAGTCGGATGAGCTCATCGTCTGCCCCGGCGTGCAAGATGGTCTCTCCGCTAGAGTTTGTCTTCAGCAGGGTTTCAAGAATTTGTACATGGTAAGTTTGACAAGTTCGCATCGCATGCAATCAGCACCAACTGCACCTATTTCCCTAACCCTAACTAACAAACCTCCCAGACCGGCGCCGGAACCGCAATCTCCCTCCTAGGCATGCCCGACCTCGGCCTCACCACCGCCGACGACATGGTCCGCCAAGCGAGCATGCTCTCCTCCCTCGACCGCTCCGTGCCCCTAATCGCCGACATCGACACCGGCTTCGGCGGGCCCGTGATGGTCTCCCGGACCGTCGAGCGCTACATTCTGGGTGGTGTAGCCGGTCTCCATCTCGAAGACCAAGTAACCACCAAACGGTGCGGCCACCTGGGCGGGAAAGAGATGGTGGATGTCGAGACCTTCGTCTCGCGCATCCGCGCGGCTCGCGAAGCGAGGGAGAGACTGGGGAGTGATTTGGTGATTATTGCCAGAACGGATGCGTTGCAAAGCATGGGTTTCGAGGAGGCAATTAGCCGGTTGAAAGCGGCGGTGGAGGCGGGCGCGGACGTGGCCTTCTTGGAGGGTGTCAAGGATCGCGAACAGATGAAGAAGCTCACGGAGGCTATGGCCCCCACGCCGTGTTTGATCAATTTGGTACCTGGCGGACTGACGCCGTTGGTGAACGCCAAAGAGGCGAAAGAGTTGGGGTACAGGATTGCGATTTGGCCGTGCTTTGCGATGACGCATGCTTATCTGGCTTACCAGAAGGCGGCGAGGGAGTTGATGGAGACGGGGGCGATGACGGCTGGGTTTACGGAAAAGCAAAAGGGCGAGGGGGAGAATGGGGAGCAGGTGCCGGGTGGGATTAGGGAGCTCTTTGAGCTTTGTGGGTTGAGTGAGTGTGTGGAGTTCGATAAGAAGATGGGTGGACAGACGTTTTCGAAGGGGGTTTGAAGTTGTTGAGCTGGCGAGGAGAGATGAGACTCGTTGATACGGAGATGCGACTTGATCATAGTCCAAGATATACCCAAAGTACTCTGGCAGAATAATACAATCATAAGAGCACGAACAAGGTCACGAGCATAATTTGATCTGTTCTCCGTGGCTAGGTGTAGACAGGTTGACAGTACATGTCATGGGCAGGTTGAAAGACCATAACCTGTTCAACGTATGGGAAGTGGCAGACATGATATATATAATGTATGTTTATTGATTCATCCAAATGACAGGCACTAAGCCTGATATCTGCCAGTAGCCACGAGCTGCATGAACTTGCTTAGTAACAACCGTAACCTGACCTCCAAGGATCCTAAAAAAGATATTAAAACACACTGAAAGCAAAAATAGTAAGAAGCCGCTAACATGACAACCCGAAAACCCCGTCTTGTCAACAATCTGGTAGTAGGAATCCCCCCTTGAAAATGTGTTCCTTCCTCAAACGCCTCTGATAAGTCAACCCGTCCAAAGGTAGTTTCAAGAAGCTCTACCAAGCGCCCCAGTTTGGTTCCGCCTTCAACAATGGAGAGAGATAAGCCCGAGCCTCTGGCGCCAGCGCAATGTGTAATGTCAAACCAGACCGTCTGCTGGAAGCTTGCTCATGGTAGACAACATGAAGAAATAAATAAACGCAAACCCTAACTCCGTGGTATGATATGTAACAGGATAAAAACAAAAATTAAATAGATGAAAACAGCAAAGATGAGAGTGAAGTGGAGAGAGGCCATAAAGGCGCGATCGAAGTATGGTAGCAGCCGTGGGGCATATGAGCTTTGTAATGCTGATATCTTCGCTTTTGGATCTGTGTCGTTCATTCGTAAGGAAACGCATAGTTTTGCTAAGCAGGGACGCTGCGGGATGTCATTTCTCCACTGCGCCGACGCATCAGATTCTGTTGCTTCTGCTCTTGTTGTTGCTGTGCTTTCGAAGCTGATTCAATCAAACGCATCTTCTTCCTAAGGATCGTAAGTCTGTTGTTGACCATATTGATCACTATAATAATCCATGTTAGCAAAGAACATTTTTGTTAGTTACGAGAACGAAAGTTGGCTCACCATTTTGGACGACTTGCTTGTCCTCGTTGTTCATCTCGTCTGATAGTTCGTTGTTGGCACCAGCCTTCTCCTCTTTTGACGCGCCAGAAACCTTTCGCTTCGGAAGATGGTCGTCATCCTGATCCAGAACAGCCTCCAACATACGAATTGCTGTGACGTAAGAAATCTCACATCCAGGAAGATCCTCGTTGGCAATCTCATTGATCGCAGCAGCACGGCTCATCTCGATAGCGCGATCGTACATCAGCCTCTCGGCACTGATACCCTCGCTCAAGAATACGCCGACAGTGCTGAGGCTGTTCAAAGCGGTCGAGTCGTTCGCATGGTTGTTTGGATGACTGGGATGATCTTCAGGTAGTCGCTTCTGTGCTTCAGCCAGCTTGAGTCGAACAATCTCGGCTTTCTCCAAGACTTCATTGAAGCGTGAACGGATCCATTGCACAATACCGTTGATCCTGAGAGCCAAGGCCTCCGAGTTTGCTGAATCCCGTGCCGCCGAAGTGATACTATTGCTCGACTCAACCTTGTTCTTCCGTGACCACCAGAGGCTGGCGATATCCATCGACTTGGCCAGAAGGGTGAGCGCCTTGACATATAGGACCAGCGCCTCCTCGGACAAAGAGACGATAGCTTCGGCTGTAAGCCCATCCTCCTCCGCCGACTTCTCAATAGGCGTACCGCCGAGACCATGGTCCATCGAGGGAGCGAGCGGGACAAGTTGCTTGTACTTGACTTCGGCAAATCCGTACACAACATCACTCCGTGTTGCGTGATCCTCTATGCACTGAGCCACACGGGAGTCTTCGTCCACGGGGGTGCCTTGCTTTCCATCTGAAATCAAGCCGGTGGGGGCACTAGGGGCTGGATAAGTCGGGAATGGATTGTACAGCGGCACAGGAGATGGGCCTTTTCCTAGCAGGTGAGGGGCGTATTTGAATCCGAATAACCGCAAGCTCGCATCCTGAATAGCTTTGGAGATCACCGAAGTCGCCTTGCTGGGACTCGTCCCAAGTGCCTTATCGTATGAACCTTGACGGCTATGACCCTGAGCCAGCTGAAGTGCTCGGGAAGGTGGGCTCGGAACTGCGCCGCTCGTCGAGGTGGGTGTGCCTTGTTGAGTTGCGCGTCTGACGATTTGTGCCGACTTTGGAGACTGAGGCTGTTGCGGATACATCGATATTTGGTCCGCAAGTGCGTTCACTTCAAGATGCTTCTTGTCCACCAACACATAGTCGCGTTCAAACGCAATATCCTGAGCTGCCCTCTCCTCCTCTGACATGGGTTTTGTGGGCAAGCCTCTGGTAGACTTCACCCTGACGATATCATTTGAAGAGGCATTTGCTTCTTGGGCAGGAGCCCTGAGCGAGGCGTTCGATGGGCGATGTCGGCGGTCTACATACGAAGATGGACGGGTTGGAGCAGACGTTGACGGTTGAACTTGCGGGCGCTTAATCCCTAGCCCTTCAGCAGCTTCCTGACGAGGAGAATAGCTAAGACGATCTTCTCTAGGTTGCATCTGGAAGTAGTTCGGTTTACTGAAATCGACGGGCTCGTTAGGGGTCGCGAGAGGAGACGATCGGCGAGGTTTTGGTGAAGAGGGACCAGCCATCTGAGGAACGCCCTCACGATCTGCGAGGTTTTTCCGGAGGGACTGCTTTTGGGAGGGTACGAGTGACTCTTCTGCCCTACTGACAGGCCTCTCCTCCTTCACGGACCGCCGACGTGGTGGTTTGGGGACGTCATCTTCCACAAGCCCCGGAATAGGTTCTGTGACAACAGGATGGTCAAATAGATCTTCAAAACTTATTCGTTCCACCGGGTTCTTCTTCAAGAGAGCACGGATCAGGCCTTTCATCTCTTGGCTCACAACACTCTCCCTTGTGAACTTGATCACATCGCCCGATGATTCGATTTTCCTCAGAAGTTCCACATGATTGCTGGCTTTGAAAGGCGGCCTTCCGGTTACCATTTCATACAATACCGTGCCCACGGACCACAAATCCGCCTTCGCATCGTACTTTTCATACCGTAGAATTTCTGGTGCCATGTAAAGAGGAGAGCCGCACAGTGTCTCGGCGAGGGATGTCGACGGAAGCACACGGGCGAAACCAAAATCGGCAAGCTTCAGCATCGGGGCCGAGGCTAGGCCGGCAGCAGGCGTAAAAGAGTCATAGCTGCCGCTCATAATGTGTTTCGCCGTCTTGTTGTTGGCCATCATCTGAGGAGACGGAAGCAGAAGAAGGTTCTGGGGCTTGACATCCCGATGAACGAAATCCCCAGCGCGCAAAAACTGCAATGCGCTCGCCAGCTGTTTTAGAAAGTGACGAGTCACCACCTCGTTCAAGCCGGCATTTGGATAGACGGGGTATTTCCGCGCAAGGTCGTGAGTGTAGGGATTTGTGATCAGCTTGTCTCGCTTCTTGATGAACAGCGACAAGTCACCAAGTTCGCAATACTCCATTATCAGATTGATGTGGGTAGAGGACTCAACACAGTCATGGAGCGCGACGATGTGAGGGTGTCGAAGGGTCTTGAGGATTTGAATTTCCCCGTACAGGTTTTCCTTTAGCTTCTTATTCAGGCGGGCGAGCTCGACGGATTTGACGGCAACCAATGCGCCAGTGACCTATAAGGCATGATACGTCAGCAAGCAGCCCAAATCACGGTACGGCTGTGAGGTCAGGCCGTATGGGACGCTAAGACATCAAAGAGAGGATGCTGTCGAGCTCACTGACCTTATGCCGGCCCAAGTAAACCTTCGCAAAGCTTCCCTTTCCTATCTCTTGGTCAATGACGAAGGATCCAATGGCATCGTAACTCTGCCTCGTCCTCCTCGAAGACGAGGAAGCAGATGTTCGGTCCGACATGGCTTCCTGGTGTATGTGTTGATGACGGGAAGTCAGTGTAAAAGGTAGGTAGCCCAAGGGACTAAACTATTCGGAAGACGTCAACCTCAAGTCTGGCAGGCATGTATACGCCAAATGGTCTGGTGCTACCGATCTGGGGTTCAGGTGGTTGGGATGATGAAGACGAGCCCAAGGCAGAAGGGGAGAAGTTTGTATTAATAAGGCCGATGTATTGGCAAGCGGAGGTGTTCGGTTATGCAATGATGCAGGTGGAGATGATAGGTCGAGGATGTGTCGAAGCCAAAGATGAAACGGCGAATGCGTGGTCCAGGGAAGAGGTTCAGGGTACGAGGTACCTTGATGGTTCCTCGAATATGTTATGCGCCGGGCTCGAATAGGGATGGCAGATGGACAGCCAGGCAACGACGAGGCTGGGTTGGACGAAGAGAGACTATACGGTGGTATGGGATGGAAGAGGAGGTGCGAAAAGGGTCGAGCTCAGTACGATCGTTTCAGGGTCTGGAGGAGTCGGAGGACAACGGAGGAGACGGGATGCCTAGGTGTGCCCGAACGGGTGGCCGATGGGAACGTCGATGCGAAAAAGAGCGGAGAAACGGCAGAAGGATAGGCAGTCGAGCAGGTTGATGGATGAAACGACGGACGGATGAAGGCTCAAGGCACAGTAGAATAGGGTCCAAGCTCCGACACCGACACTGTTGTACCTGGACGTCTACTATCAGTACGAAAGTGTGGTTATCGACAGCTGCTTTGCTCCACCGCGGCAGACTGACGTCCTATGTCAACTTAATGACTCGGGACCCGATCGGCCGCAGGCTGGCCTCGTCCGTATCAGTTGATTCGATGGTTCGGTACTAGGCCCGTCTGATCTCCTGACAGCGGCGAGAGTTGCGGCCGGATTATATCTAGTTGTGCAATGTATATGTATAGGAGGGCGGATTTGTACTAGGTAGTGTCTATGGGAAACGGGTGTCGAGAGCAGTAGGATGATGCGATGGCCGGACCGGCATACAGCAGTTGATGCGGTTGATGCGGAAGCGGCGACAGTTGGGTGGTGTCGGGTGTATGGGTGTGGTATATGGCGATAGATGTTGAATATGCGATGGATCCCGTTGATGGCGATCGGAACCCGGGGGTGCGCGACCGGAGACAGCGGAGAGGAAGACCGAAGCTGTAACCTTGACGGGCAGCGACTCGGAGGATGGGAGAGGTGGGTGGGCGATATGGGCGATATGGGGAGAGAGAGAGACGCGAAGGTGGTTCGGTAGAGTCGGCCGGGGGAGGCGATCCTGAAGGACCCAAGGGCGGTGCTAGGAATTGTTGCGGGCGATGAGTGGATGGGGACCTGACGCAGAGGGGGGAATGGGTGTGGTCCTGTCGTGGGAGTGTCTGGGTGGTCGGTTGGCCGTGGTCGACAGTCGCGGTGATGGGTGATGCGGTCGAGGGACGCAGGAAGGAGTGGACTGTTGGATGGACAGCGATAAGTGATAGCGCACCAGTACCTCTGGAGGTACTTGTACCGTATCAGGTACCCAGGCGGTATCGACGTAACAGATACAAGACTGGGGGCCGGGCGGGCTGTAGTGTAGAGTCGTCGATTTGTGCCCGGGGCGGAGCGCGGGAAAGAGCCGTTGCCCAGGCAATTCTTCGGTTTGGACAATGAAGCGCGGTAGATTGTGAGTCGCGATATGCGTGTTTTCCAAGACGAAAAACGTGATCTTCAGTCTCGATTTAAAAAGACGGGAGGAAGTTGAGATGGCAGTGAGTGGCAGACAGACAGATTGCGAGCGAGGGGAGACAGCAAAGAGGGAACCTCGATGGGCAGGCCAGCAGCAGCCAGCACCAGGCAGGTCCAGGTGGCAGCAGTGGTGACAGCAGAGGGGGCAGCGTCCCAAGCGACTTGCCAGTGACACCTGGGCTCGTGATGTGCAAGGGGGCTGGTCCGTGCAGGTGCACTGGAGTCATGCCTCGACATGGTCCGCAACAGTCGATGTAACTCGTGGGTACCCCTGTGGTTCCATCCAGGGCCTTCTGCCCAGCTCTTCCGCCTTTCCAGAAGGGGTCAGGTGGGCCCGGGGTACGTAAACGGTACGGTGATAAGGCAGCTTGATAACATCACCGCTTGGAGGTGACAGACATCTGCTGCCGCCTTTACATCTCCACGGCCAGACAAACTGGAACAGTTGAAAATGATTTGGACCTGTTGTCTGAGCACGTTGGAAGGAAGCTCGTATGGAATTATGTTGATCTTTCAGTTATACTACCTCTAAACACACCCGAAGGCAACAGCACCCAGTTTCGAGGTTGATCCGCGTTGTGTTGTTGTTGTTGGTGTTGCCCCTGTCATTTACCGCTTGTCTTGCGTCTTTGGACCAAACTCCCCGGATAGCAGTGGATATTGAGGGGCCGGGCGTTCAACGAGGCATTGTACCAGAATCACGTAGCGGACTGGCACGAAGTCGCAATCGATGGACATGTTTTACCTCAAGCATCAACCCGTCGCTATTGTCCATATTGTGTTTCCATCTTGTTTCCTTTTAAGTTGACTGTGGTAGCCCGGTAGTGTTCCCAAGAGTCATCAGCAAGGACCCTCGATTTGATGGCACTTTTGTCACTCCGGTTGCTTCTAGACGAGGCTTGGAATCACCTTTTGTGTTCCAAACAAAGACAAGTGTATCCCCCTGCAACAACTCCGGAGACTTTGATAAGTTTCACTTCACAGACACTTCAAAAACAATCAACCACACACTCATCGAACACTCATTCGCAACAACTGTGGGCGTTGTATAGGTACCAAGCGTTATAATGACCAGCCAACCGGAACCAAGAATCTCAGGTAGCGAGTCCTGCCTGGTTGATCCACAGGTGGCCTGCATCAGAATGCGGGCGTGAACGACTTGCATGAAGCGATCCCAGCCATTGAGCTTCTCCCGTCACAGCCATGGAACATTGCCTTACGAGGTCAAGACACACTGGCAAAATCAATCCACGCCAGTCGAGACAATCAATATTCGACTTCTCTCTTCACTTTTTAAAGAGTCAAGACAGTGTCCATTAACACTGACGGACACGCTTATCAATCAATCAATCAGGGCGTCTTGATTCCGCGAGAGTTTGTCCCCAGACGTGGCAAGTCTCCAGGTCGCACTAAAAGCATACAAGCAGCACCCCAAACAATAAGCTTTGGAGCTCATGGTAATCTCAAACGCAAAATCAGGATTCTGCGCGCGATAACAACCATGCTGGCTTTACAGCTAGCAGAGCACGCGATTACCGAAAATAGGTGTGTCATTCTCTGTTGGCGCATGAGGTTGATCTGTCATCCTCGGCGGTCCTGATCGCCAGTTACAACCAAAGATAAAACTCCCAACTACCAAGGCATACACCTCTGCGCAGTAAGCATCAGCAGCGAGGTTCGCCTATCTTCCCAGGAACTGAATGGGCACTGTTTGGGGAGTCTTCACTCTTCTTGCCCGGTCATGGCGATCGAGATTCATCACACAAACTCGTCCTGCAGCAGTACACAGTCTCCCACGGCGTACCATTTTCGGCGGCCGTGTCGACCCTGTCGACCCTGTGCCTGTTGGCTTGGCTGGACACAATGGGGCGCACATCCTACGGCACCGACCTGGAAACACAAGCACAGGAAGAACCCCGGGCACCTGTATGTAGGTGGACGTATTCGACCTGTGTGCGAGTGCGAGTGAGGCTGTCGTGATGCTGGCCAATCCCCAAGCTCGAAATGGAGCTCGGTGTTGATTGCTCTCTTCTCTTGACGTGAAGACGTCTGGACACCCACCACTTTCAACACCACCCTGCTGCACATATGCAAGGCAACGCATCCAGCACCCCTTATCTAGGGATTTGATAGCGCCGCCCAATCAACATGTAAGGTGCAAAAGAAAGGGTTGAAGGAGGATGGTTACTGGCTGGCTAGAGGTATTGATCTTTGCGATATCGCTTTGTCGTTCCGGGTTCTCTCTCAAATTGAACCTAAGAAGGCCCAGCACGTCGTCGATACACGAGCCACGGACGAGCGTCCCTTGTATTGCGTCTACGGCGCTACATAAGAGTTTAGCGGGTACGTCGGTTGTAACTTAAAAGTCTTGATAAGAAACATTACCCCAGACTAGACTTGTCATGTTTAAAGCTCTGACACTGACCCTAGACAGATTGGCATGGAGAATGAATGGTGCTAAACAAGCACAATGGCGCCCAAACAAGTACAATGTTTGAACGACACGACATTGATAAGCGGTTTTCCCCAGATCTCCCTCCCCACGCGCTAAACCCTATATGATGTTGTAGACTGTCCCCGGCCGCCACTCTCCAAAAGTCAACATCCACCACCAATGATCAGCAAGGTCTTTCTTGCCCATAACATGCGCAGTCTCTGTTTTTTGGACTCTTCTTTCTTTCTTTTCGATATCATCTCCTTCAACGCAAACGCGCGGTTCCTATTCTGCCTTGCGATCTCCAGGCTGCCCTGCCGCCATGCTGCAGTGGCCTAGTGGCCTGCAGCATCAAGCGTCTTCATGTACGTCCTGGCCCACTCGGTTCGAGCCCAACTTCACGCCGTCAAGCGCAACAATACCGTATAAACTCGGGCCGTTCGTCTCCGGTAACTAGCAGGAGAAGCACATTCAGCATTGCAGGCATGCTCGAATGTCTTCAAAAACCCAAACCCCAAGGAAAATCAAGTTGCGTCTATGTAATTGCCATTTGTTGGAGGCAATGTATTCTGCCGCAGACTGCTAGTTACCGAAGACGAACGGCCGGAGTTTCTGCGGTACCTCTACGCAGCCTTGAATTCTTTTCCATTTCGGACACTTTGATCCTGATTCTTGACGCAAGCGGGTCTGGATCATTGGGCTACACGGTTGTTGACGAAATGGACGAATTTCGATAGGACAACAAATAATGATGAGATGAGGGGAAGGAAAGGGGAAAGTTTGGGTTCTGGAGTGTAGMGGTAGTACCGCTACGACTCATTCGAATCGGATTTATCCCCCATGTCTTGACCAATTATGTGGTTTGCTGAGGTCTGCATGCCCCGTTGAGGCGTCGGCGTGAAGGTCTCTCCCCAGAGGTAATTGGCCAGTACAGCGTGGGGGATAAATCCGATTCGAATGAGTCGTAGCGGTAGGGACCCTACATGGAGTTGGTGTAACCACCCACTCTGTTTGGCAACAGGCAACCCACCTCGCCCATTTCATGCCCACTCCCCCACAGTTGTGTTGTGTGGCAGCAAGCAAGCAGCCCGCCATCTTTATTGTGACGGGAGTACGGGACAGGCAGATTCACTGTTTCCTTCCCGTCGTCCCTATCTGTGTTCGTCGTTGGATGGTTATCAGTCCGGGCCGTCACCGTTATCATCGTCAACATACACAACCACTAACAGACATTCAAACACAACTAAGTGTATGTACGGAAACAAAAACCATCGCCTCTTCCAATTACCTTTCTTCAATCCCACGAATCTTTAATCTTACTCGTTTCTACTGTTTTTGTACGGTAGATGGTCAAAGTTCAAACACAAAACCCGGAATCTCGCAACACCAGCCCGATTCGTGAACCGCGAGACTGGCTGTCCCACGATAATGCGTTCCAAGCACCCTTGAACCTTTACGGCGCATCGGCGCCGCCATGGCTCCAGCTTCTCGGATGGGAGTTCTAGAAAAGCCACTACCCGCGGCGCCGCCGCCCACACCCCTTCAGCCCAGCCACTCACCGGAACAAGGGAAAGCGGTGAGGGAACTTGACATCCAAACGCCAAACGGCCGTGCGGGACGGAATCACGGAAAGAAAGGTGAGACTTTCAAGGCGTGGACGTGAAGTGAGTGAGTGAACCTGTTCGGGCCGTTCGTGTGGTGTCATGCATCGCGTGTGTACCTCAGGAGGTACATGTGTTGGTGCATGGCGGCACTGTATGTTTTATGCTTGGTCAATTATGCAATTCGTTCTTCTCATAATCCTCGTCCTTGTCCTCTGGAGTCCGAAAAGTTGGGTTATGTGATCGGACACCACCTGACCTGACCTAGCCTGACCTTGCCTGACCTTGCCTGGCATTAATCTTGCCGATCTACACACTACGAGATCTCTGGGATGGATGCCGCAAGTGATGGCGCAATACCTAGAGATCTCCGTAACGGGGAGGTACATGTGGGTCATTTATCTACAAGTGTACACTACTTGTGAGTTACTCATCACGTTCGGTAGGTCGGTAGGTCGGATGAGGCGGTCTTAAGGTGCGGTCCATTACAGATCTACACCCTTAACGTGACTACAGCCAAGTGGTGCAACTATTATCACCATTTGTCAGGGAGGCGACGGCATGAGCTTGCTCAAGAACTTTGGGGTCCTATCAAGGGGTCATCTACTATCTCCGCCATTCGAGGACGAATCAGTTAGTCGTGCTCCGTCAGGGACCTCGACTCAAGCGGGTTGAACAGGATAACACCATGTGTACTACGGATCACACTCGGACCTGACATCACACACAACCATTGGGCCAACCCCTTTTAATGTCTGGTTGCAAGAAACTCCGCGGTCGGAGGGCTTGTTACCATGGTAACAACAGTCCATTTGTTTTCCTTGGTGAGTGGACGCCATCAAGATCAAAACAACCATGGAGTTCCTCAACCTGGCAGTCCAAACAAGAAGCACATGATCTAACAAAGAACTCAAGCACGATGAAAGCGAACATCACTCGGCATTTACGATTCCTTCCTCAGACGAACAAGGGTAACCAACAAAGACTCGGTAACACAATGGACAAGGGTCATGCTCCATGGACACTCGATAAAGACGAGCCGCTTTGAGCAGACAGAATGGGAGGAACTATCGCGATGATAACCTCAAGGCATTGGGCCCTCTTTTCAATCTAGTATCGACGACTATTACGCTGGATGGTTGAACAGGAACATATAAAGACTCGGGTATCTCGGCTTTTGCTTGGCTTGTAAGGTACCGCCCGATTGCTGTCTGATGCCCCTTGGTGTTCTGGTTCGAAGTCAAGGCTGACAGCTGTGGATTCGCTCAGGATTGTATCTCCACTATGGCATATGCCATTTAGATTCAAACATCGAAGTCGCGACTCAGACCGTCCGGTCGTTCCTTCCCTAAACTGGCGGTCGGAGGGTATACAAGAAGGAACGATGGAGAGCAAGTGGGAAAGAGCGAGCAGTCAAACTGCTCGGTCGTCCTTGCCTCCCGCTCCCTTTACAGGTAGAGGACACGTCGGGTACGGGGCCTGCCCCGCCTGGAATGCATTTGACGCCGATAGTTCGGGTGTTAGACAGTCCGGAGCCCGGTCCTTACGCTCATATCGCGATGAGACGCAGACTCAGAAGAGCCGAGATATCTTCCACTTGGATGAACTCATTCTTTTCCATACCTCCGGCCATCTCGAACGCCATCAAACAACCATTCTTCACTCATCGCTGTTAACTGAAGCTCGACACTTCCATTTCCCAGGAGACGATCTCGTCCCACGTGGTTCTTCTGATCCACCGGATGAACCCATGGGAAGAAGGACACAATATCAAGACCGGTCAACAGATGCGATCCAACTTAGGATTGTCCTCTGCCTTTATATGTTTCAGCCCTTGACTTCGCCAAGAGTATATTTAGCGTATAGTCCCTCCAAAAGGCGGCCTGTGGTGATCAGGGGACGAGAAATCCATTGTTGTGCCATGATAAGTCACAAAGAAACTCCCCTGGTCCCATGGTCAGTCAGGGGTGGGTTTGTTCAAAGCCTTGCCTGGTGTGCCGTCTTTATTCTTTGAACCTGCCCCTTGTCTAGTGACTCCCTCATTCCCAACCAGTGGTATGCCTATGTCTATTTGCTTGTCCATGACCATTCAAAGATGATTTCGCACCGTATCACGAAGGGAACTTCGGCGCTACCTACCTTGTAACCGGCAACATCTTGTGATAACACCAAACTACACCCTTTTTCCTCCCTTCAAGAACCGGCCGAAGTAGACCACCCGACGGGGCTATTCAGCCACACGGGGCGTTACGTGTTCCCGTTTATTCATCACTTCTTTGGGAGATATAAAGACACTTTGGCACTCCATCCCACCTTTTTTCTCAACCCCTGTTTCTGTTACTCTTGGAAGTTTCTCCCTCCCACTTCTGTACACTCCTTTAGACCCAACTGTCACCAAACCAGAACTTCTCCGACTTGACTCTTGCATACTGTCTACTGTCTACTCTAAACACTCTCGACATACACATCGCAGACAACAAGAAAAGATTGGAACGAACGAAGAAGGAAAACAAGGAACACATCAAAGCACCTATTCAGCATCTCGATATTGAATAAGCGTCGAATGAGAACACGACCTCGACGATGAGGTTCACAGTCAACAACAACGCCCTAGTTCTTGTGGCCGCTAGCATCGTCATCAGCATCACAGGAACAGGAAGAGTATCAGCCCACCCGGCCGACGATAAACTCGTCCAGAGCATAGTGGCGAGCCACATCCTGGAGGGGAGGGTCGATACGGAGAGTAAATGTGGTTACTTGTATGTGTTTTCATTTTTGAATTCCCCGTTTTGATCTACCTTTCCTCTTCCCTCTACACTCCACGCTTCAGCACCACCAACCATACATACCCATCCCCTTCCCTTTCCTCTTCTTTACCCAACCATCCCCAACCCTTCCCTACAACCCCCCTCCTCCCTACCACCCATCAACTAACACAATCATTCCCCAACAGCGCCGACCCCAAAAACTGCGTCCCGGGCATCTGCCGGTGCAAAGACGACAGATACTACGCGCTCAACCGGGACAACCTGAAGGCGGGTAAGCACGGGTGCGACCCGCCCTGGGACAGGTACCCTGGGGGACCGTGCTCGCTGATTGCGTCGTGTTGCCCGGTGAAGACGAAATTTGGGAACTACGATAATAATCCTGTTTTGACGTGAGGTGGGTTGGGTGGTAAGATGGGTGGGATCTGCGGAAGATATAGGGATATGCGGGGGGTAAGATACATGGGATAACCTATGGGTGGGATACAGTGAGGATAAAGAGGAAAACTAAGCAGAATGAGAATGAGGATCTAAGGGAGAGGGAGGGAAGGAACGAAGGAAAAGAGGTGTAATGGTGGGAGGAGGGTGGAAGGAAGGAAAGAAGGGAAAGGGGAAGGAAAGGAAAGGGAAAACGAGGAAAGGAAAGGGAGGAAGAAGAGTGGAGGAGATACCCCAATGTGAGAGGATCGGAGATTGAGAGAGGAGAGAGGTCTTGAACTGGTTATTTGCGAACCCAGATATCCTCGGCTGTTCCTCAAGTTCGCTGTACATATTTCTTCAGATTTTTGCTGTTTTCTTTTCGTTGTTACATTACGTTTCTTCCTTCTTCTTTTTTGCGTCGGGCCTATCCTCGACGCATATTAATTTTTCTCTCCTAATTAGAACACTTTTATAAACCACCCAACTCTCTCACTTTTTTCTCTCCAAATATAATCCATCAGCTGGACCTACTCAAACACACTCCTCTTCTGTTCTGCAACAACCTCATCATAAACCCCCGTATCCCAAACAACCAACTTCCCCCTCCTCCTCCAATCCTCATTAAAGGCCCCATTCCACCCCTCCCACACCTTTTTGAGTTCAACCCCCATCTCCCTCCCCTTTTTGTCTTGTTCAAAAAACGCCTTCAACACCTCCTCAATTCCTTCAAACCCGACAATAAACCTCGGAATCTCCTCTCCCTGTCCACCACTTGCACCACCACTGCCGCTAGTAAGACCATCACCACCCCACATCTCCTCCCTCAAAAAGTCCACACCATACAACCCATCCTCTTTTTCCGAGTTCTTATAAAACCGATCAGCCTCATCCAAATACTCCCCCCTCTCCTTGCTCCCGGGCTGCGTATGCAGCGGCGGCTCGCAAGTCAAAGCCCTGGCGCGCAGGGCCGGGTAGGCGAGGTGCGAGCGCCAGGGGGTGGAGTGGCAGGGGGCGAGGAAGAGGGCGAAGAGTTCCTGCCTGGGGATCGGTTCGCCGTTCAAAGAATCGAGAGAAAGTGACTCCGGGTGGATGCGCTCGAACTCGGTGCGGAGAAAGGTCATGACGGAGAGAGCGGCGGGTTGGTGGAAGATGGAGAGGTAGGTGGCTAGGAGGAGGTTGATGGAGAGGAGGTTGGCGAGGGAGATTTTGTGGCGGAGGGTTACGGGGCCTGTTGTTGTTGAGGTGGTAGGGGCGGAGGCGGGGGCGGGAGCGGCGGCGTTGCCTTCGGCTGGGGTTGTGGTTGCTGCTGCTGTGGATGGGACGGTGAAGAACTTGAAGACGTAGGGAGCAGCTAGGATGTGAAGAATGGGGAGAAGAGGGTAGATGAAGCGGACTTCTTTGTGGGAGATGATGGAGAGGGTGCCGACCATGGACAAGACGGCGAAGGAAAGCGTCTTGAGGATGTTGGACTGGAGTACCGTAAGGGTCTTGGAAGACGAAGTTGCCTTGTACAAACCAACGAGCGCAAAGGGGAGGAATGTGGTGGTGAGTAGAGGGATTCCCTGAGAGAGGTAGTAGTGCCATGGCATATGGCCGTAGAAGACGGCGAGGGACTGAGAGATGTTGAAATACAGCCATTTGTAGGGCGGGAAGGTCCAGAAGCCAAAGTAAAGGCGGTCCGAGATGAGCGATACGGCGAGGACTGCACTACCACAGACGATGATCTCTTTGGCTAGAACAAGCAATGTCGACCTCTTGATGGGAGACTCTCCATCAAGTGTCAACCGTGTGACGGTGAGGGTGAGGACTCCAAGCCAGATGAGCAAGTTGGTTGGGCGTAGCAAGACGGCAACCGCAGCAAGAATGAGTGAGGCCCGGAGGCTGCCCAGGTTGCCCTTGACCTGCAGAGGCTCCTGTTTGTTGGATTTGGCATCCTGAAGAAGATCCCAAGGCCAGTAATAGAGGGCAGCAATGGTCAAGGTTGTCTCCAAGGAGTTTGAGAAAGTCCTCGTGGAGCAATACCACTGCCATGGATTGAGAACGGTCATCCAGAGCTAGAGGCAGAAGTCAATGGGTTGTCCGAGACGTATAATAGATGGGCTTGTGACTTACAGCAGTCCATGGGATATTGCTCTCATCACCAAAGATGGAGGTTGCCAGCCGCCAAGTATAAAAGTCACCCAAGGCGGCAAAGACTGACTGGATAACCTTGGGCAACGCTTCGAGAACTAACGTCTCGAAAGCGGGAGGAAGGAACGTGGACAGGAACCAATGGGCAGCCTTGTATGCCAGACCAAAGATGGCAGGATGAAGAGAGGAGCGGAGCTGATGTTGCCATTCCCAGGTCAACCAAGCACCGCTCTGGTCTCCAAAGGCCATGTTCCATGCCGGCTCAAGAGCCTGAAAGTACTCGTCTGGCTGGAAGAATGTTCGCAGAACAATGGCATTGATAAAGCGAAAAACGAGGAGCAAGGTGAGGACATCGTAAACCTGTGCAGAGACAACGTGCCGGTGAGGTTTGGTGACTGGAGACACCGCAATGGGTGGTGCTTTTTGTGTCTTTACATCTCCGGAATTACCTCTCCCAGCCTCCGTGGGCTTGGAGATTGCCGGTTCATCAGACATGTTTTTTTTTCCTTGTAAGTGTTGGGCTTGATGCCCTTGGGTGATGTTGAGGTCAACAAAAGGTACTTCTGTCACGGCACCTACGGTAATTGTTAAGGCATGTTCCAGGGGGCCGTAGAGGTCCTCATCTTGGGGCAGTTGTCAACCCAGCACCTGTCAGCTGACAGATGTCTTCCTGAGTCCTGACAGCCCCCACGCTCGCTGAAGCAAAGAGCTACCAGCCCTATCACGGAGCACGGTAATCAGCGAAGCCATGATTGGTTAGCGTTATGTATCGGAGCCCCTCCGTGACAGCACCGATAATGGCGGGGGCAACCTTGCGGACTGGAGCCGCTCTTCCGACACCGAGGGTCCGTCTCCCAAGTAAATTCGGTGGAAACGGCAGTTACTGTCTGTATGTTATTCATACTCTATATATCAGAAATCCTCCTATTGAAGAGAAATCATTCGAGGAACTCAAGTCAGCAGAAATGTGAAGCTCAGGCATATCCATCATCATCCTGTGGTGAGGGCGGCTTCCTTCGGCTTGCATGCAGCGGCGGCGGCTGTCCACGTGGAGGGTTGGCGGATGTCATGTTCTGCACCTTTCCTTGTCTTTGATCTGACGGCAAAGCGGTGATGCGGACGTTTATCACTTAGGGGTCTAGTGCATGCCCGCATCCTATGGACGTTTATCACTTGGGGGTCTAGTACATGCCGCATCATATGGACGTTTATCACTTAGGGGTCTAGTGCAGGACGTTTATCACTTAGAGGTCTAGT
The DNA here is from genome assembly GCA_009806235.1 of Neurospora sp. CHS-2018c. Taxonomy (NCBI): domain Eukaryota; kingdom Fungi; phylum Ascomycota; class Sordariomycetes; order Sordariales; family Sordariaceae; genus Neurospora; species Neurospora sp. CHS-2018c. Next base: position 142,015 of record RAPC01000087.1, on the reverse strand, counting down.
GCATGCCGCATCTTACCCACGCCCACCTCTTAAGCGAACATACCTCGAATGTCGGAGTGCAATGGAGCGCAATGAATGGTGGTAAATCATCCGACAAGTGTTACTGTTACCCGTTGTCCGCGTTTGCATTACAAGACAAGTACTACCACAAGCAAGGTTCTTACTTGGATCCTCGTTGCCTCAAAACTGACTCTTGTCTGTCTCTCCTTGTTTCGAGTTGAAGTCTTCTACCTCTTCAATTCCTCCAAGTTTTTCAGTTCCCGAGTCATCCTCTTCTATTTCTTTCTTCCCAGTTCCAATTGGGTCCATCTATCAAGTTCAGACACTTCAATTGCTTCAACTTGGAATCTTTCTTCTTCCTTCATCTCACCTTTCTTCAGCCAGACTGCCCACCGTTTACCTTCACCTCTACAGACACCAAAACCACAACCATCATGGCGCCACACGCTGATACTCCTTCGAACGGCGGTTCTACCCTCTCGCTCGACCATCTCATCACCGGCTCGGACAAGTACCACGTTGCCGCCACCAACGTTGCCATCGCCGCCGAGAACGAGTATGCCGCCCACAACTACCACCCGCTCCCCGTTGTCTTTGCAAAGGCTCAGGGCGTTCATGTGTGGGATCCCGAGGGCAAGCACTACCTTGACTTCCTTTCCGCCTACAGCGCCGTAAACCAGGGCCATTGCCATCCAGAGCTAGTCAAGGCCCTCACAGAGCAGGCCTCGCGTCTAACCCTGAGCTCCCGCGCCTTCCATAACGATGTCTTCCCCGTCTGGGCCGCAAAGGTCCGCTCCGTCTTCGGGTACGACATGGTGTTGCCCATGAACACCGGCGCCGAGGCGGTCGAGACAGCCATCAAGATTGCGAGAAAGTGGGCGTACAAGGTCAAGGGCGTGCCACATGACAAGGCCCTGGTGTTCAGCGCTGCTGACAACTTCCACGGACGGACGGTAAGTCATGTGTCCAGCGCCATGACCTTCACATCAGTATTCTAACTATAACTCCTACAGATGACAGCCATCTCCCTCTCCGTCGATCCCGAGTCGCGTGACAACTACGGTCCCTACGTACCCCAGATCGGCGCCGTTTCCCCTTCGACCGGCAAGACCATCCGCTACAACAACATTGCCGATTTAGAAGAAGTGCTGGAGGCGCATGGAAAGGAGACCGCTGCCTTCATCGTGGAACCCATCCAGGGCGAGGCTGGCGTTGTTGTTCCCGACGAGGACTACCTCCAGAAAGTTTCCGCGCTTTGCAAGAAGCACAACGTCCTCTTTATCTGCGACGAGATCCAAACCGGCATTGCCCGCACGGGTCGCATGCTCTGCTGCGACTGGGCCAACATCAAGCCTGACATCATCACCCTGGGCAAGGCCATCTCGGGCGGCATGTACCCCGTGAGCGCTGTTCTGGCCGACAAGGAGATCATGCTCGTTGTCGAACCGGGCACTCACGGCTCCACATATGGCGGTAACCCACTGGGATGTGCGGTATCGCTCCGTGCGCTGGAGCTTGTAGAAGAAGAGGGTCTGGTAGAGAAGGCAGAGAAGCTGGGTCAGATCTTCCGGGAGGGTGTGGTGGCGATCAAGTCTCCCATCGTTCAGCTTGTTCGCGGAAAGGGACTGTTGAATGCTGTGGTTATTGATGAGTCTGCGGCTTCTGGGCGGACAGCCTGGGATTTGTGTATTCTCTTGAAGGAGAAGGGTGTTCTCGTGAGTAATGTCCATTCCTCCCATTGATGATGATGGTGCTAACTATAAAATCTAGGCGAAACCCACGCACGGCAACATCATCCGCTTCGCTCCCCCACTAGTCATCACCGAGGAGGAGCTACGGGGCGCTATCAAGACTATCGGAGAGGCCCTGCAGGAACTCCCAACAGTCAAGAAGTCCGAGGGACACTAAATAATGTTTTGAGCATGGGGGCGACGTGTTGCATTTCCACTCAGCATACACTGCTTTTGTTCTTGTACCCAGGCGCAACTGGCTTTCTCTCTTCATTGTTCGAATACCCAGGGACTTGCGGATATCAGACTGATTCACTGATCGCTGAAATGTTGGGAATATTTTTATAATCCTAGCCATTCGACGTCATCGGAATGCGGGAAAAGTCTATCTATATACACCTGTACCATATAACATTAGCTTACCCATTGGAAGGCAAGGTCTACATATACCATATAACATTACCTCATTCCTCGAAAGAAATAGACAGGAACGGAATCAAAACCGAGTGTGTACACCTTACCTCGTCTCTCCGTGTTATTGTGTAAGGGGCACAAAACCTCGTGGCTAGGCTACCTCGGAGACTCGGCGACCGTCTCACCCTTGATCGGGCTTTTTGGGATCCTTCTGGAACATCGTGAAGACCTTTGCATTACATTCCACAGGTGAAAAGCAGTCGGAACGTCGGGCCTGTCAGTGGACGTCACATCCGTTACCAGCGGGCACCTCCGTCTTGCCCATCGAGTTGCTCTTTGGTTCCTATTCTCGTCACGTTCCAGACACAGAGCACTGTACAGGTGAAACCTTGAACAGACATCGGACAGAAAATAGATGGGAGGTGGGACGATGATATCACGAGGCGTGTCTTTCGGGGGTTAATATTTCGCCGGAAGTTGTAGATGGATTTGTTTGTCTTTGGTGGTATGCTTTTTGTTTGTCTGGTACAGAGTTGATAGCTATTCAGCATGAAATGTCACGGAAAGTAACAGTGGAAACAATGTGAAGTTGAGGATGGGGAATAGAGCGATTGACAGAGGATGAATGGGTATATCATTAAAATTCATCATTTAGTAGGCCACACACATCAAAGGAATACAGTAGATCCTCAGTGTCTGTATGTATGAGCCTTGGTATATACTCCAACAAAACAAGTCATCATAACCAAGGAAGTATTCTTTCTTCCCAGTCATCTCATGGTATCATTCATCAAATCCTTTCCTTCCCATCCCATCCCTCTCGCTTGATCAAAATCAAAGCATATACCTAAACTCGGGATTCAAATCCCCCAAATCCGCCTTCTCCTCCTCCGTCAACCCCCCATCGCCCTGCATCTTGGCTCTCCTCTTATTCTCCATCGTCACACTAATCGCATACAACAAACACGCCAGCGCGCTCAAGCAAGTGAAAGAAACACAAATCGTGTACCCCGTGCGATAATGATCCTTGGCATCGCTCGCCACAAACGAGTAAGTCGCAATAATGCCTCCAATATTGCCAAACGCAATCTGCCACGCCGTGCCGATGGCCTTGCGGTGGTGTCCGCCCAGATTCATGTTGAACCAGCACACGATGATGGGCATCGCGCTATACGCGCCCATGGCGACGAGGAAGAGGGCACCGTATTGTACGTTGACGTGTGCTGGGTCGTGCACGGTCATGAGCACGGCGAAACCGACGATGGCGACGACGATGCCTAGGATTGCAAACATGAAGCGGTGGCGGACATAGTCCGAGGCGACGGCGGTGAGCATGGAAAACCCAAAAGCGGCGGCCCAGGGCGGGACGGAGTGCAGTTGCGTTTGGATGGCCGAGTAGTTGTAGGTGCCGATGATGGTCGGGGAGAAGTAAGCATAGCTGTAAGCGGGCACGATCAATCCCAAGTACATGATGCCGCCGAGCCAGATGCGGTGATCAGTCAGCGCCTTGCCGACGTCCCGCAAAGTAATCTTGCGCTCGGCCGCCGAGTGCCCGTGGTCCGCTTGCAGCATCGCTTGCACGTACTCGCGCTCGGCGGGCTTGAGGAAGCGGGCCTGCTCGGGGAAGGCGGGGAAGGTGAAGAAGAAGAGGACTCCCGCTAGGACGGTGACGCAGCCCTCCACAATAAAAATCCAGCGCCAGCCGCGGTAGCCTTGGAGGCGATCCATCTTGCCGATGGCGGAGGCCAAAAGGCCACCGAAGGCGCCGGCGAGCGAGGTGGAGGAGAAGAAGAGCGAGTACCGCTTCTGCGCGTCGGCGCGCTTGTACCAGGAGGCGAGGAGGAAGAAGCAACCCGGGAACATGGAGCACTCGAAGACTCCCAAGAAGAAACGGGTGGCGAGCAGGCCGCCGTAGTTCTTCACCAGACCCTGGAAGATGGAGACGAGACCGAAGCCGACGCAGCAGACGGAGAGCCAGACGCGGGGGGAGAACTTCTTCATTAGGATGTTGCCGGGGATCTCGAGGATGATGTAAGGAACGAAGAAGATGGTTAGGGCGGTGTTGTATTCGACTTTTTCCAGCCCAAGGTCGGTCTCGAGTCCGAAGGAGCGGGCGTTGCCGATGTTGACTCGGTCCAGAAAGGCGAGCAGGTATAGGAAGATGATGAAGGGGATGATGTGCCGGTCGATCTTGCGCACGATGGCCGACTCGGTGGTGCCCTCGGGCGGCGAGAGAGGAGTTACGGTCGTGGGGGAGTGCGGACCAACGTCGTAGGAGATGCGGCCGGCCTCGGCGCCCTTGTCGGAGCTGCTGAACCCTGAAGGGTCATGATGGGTCTTCTCCTCGAGGGAGACTGTGAAATTGTGTTAGAATATGATGATGTGCGTAAGGCGACGTGTAAGATGAGAGAGGATGAGATGAGGCGGGGTGAGGATTGAACTTACGATCCTTGGTATCAGACATAATTCTTGTCTTACAGCTTCTGGTTCCCGAGCAGCATCCACCTAGAAGAAGGGTAAAGGTGAGGGAGGGAAAGGGGGGAAGGGGAAGAAGTGTTGTTTATAAGAAGCTGGAGAAGGGGGAGGAGATCGGTGACGATCAGCCATGCAACGGGGATTCGAGGTTTAAATACTTGGGTAGGGGTCGGACGCGGTGTCAACATGTATCAAAGACGCAATGCGGGCGGACACGGCGGACGCCGGTCGGTCGGGGTCGGTGCAATGTATCAGTGCAGGACGGACTGCATACGGTTGCATCTGGTATGGTACATGATTACATGACTGAGTAAGGATACTGGGCTCGAGTCACCCCAAACCGGCATCAACCCCTTCTTTCGAAGTGTTCGATTTCACTAGATCTCTCGAAAGCTCACGTATAATTGGATGAGTGTGACCAACGAACGGTGCCTTTGGGACGCTTGGGACACTTGGGTGCGCCGGTGGATGGCCGGTGGTGACCTGGATCGTCGGTGTCGCCTCCACCATTTGGAGTCTTTCCCAATCGGTTGTCATTGTTGCATCCACAGTCCATCCAGTCCACTTGTTAGACTTTGGGCCCCTGTCCCGGCCACCGACGGACGACTTTCCAGACTGAGGCAAGCTCGGTCTTCGGTAGAGCGTTCCCGGAGGACGGGGTTGGAGACAAGGGAAGAGGAAAAGGCGGGGTGACTGATGGTTTAACTTTTGTTGCCTTGTCACCTTGTCAACTTGTCACTTGAGGTTGTCACCCCTGGAGCTAACCACCACCACCATCACCAATTCCAGCCTCTCTGCAACTTTTGTATGTTCAGCCCAATCGAGTTGATGCAAAAAAGCCACTAGAAACGATCCGGACAACAGGAGAAGATGAAGTGTTAGAAGAGCCGCGGTCGATCTTTTCTTTCAGCTGAATGTTCAGATTAATAATGGCCTTCCATCCATTGTGACTGAACTCACCTCTCAGATGATATCGCCATTCGCCCCCATTGCCATCACGCTTCTGTCCGGTAGACGTGCCTCTTACTTCTCCTTCTTCTCACTTTCTTCTGCCTGTCGAATCCCTTGTTACTCCTATGCACGTGTACGCATGTAGTACAGAGTAAAAACGTACAGGAAGGAAGACGCACGCAACCATTCCAATTCCATTCCATCCTTCCATTTCATCAGCTTGCTTCCACGGGGAACGAACACCACAGGGAACAGGAACACAACCTTCGTCTCCTCGGTTCCATGTTTCTTCTTTTCTTTCCACTTCCACTTCCACTTCCAACTTCCTCCTCCTCTTCTTATCTCCCCTCGAGCTCCCTTGGCAAACTCAACTCTTGTGAAACCAAGACACACACGAAACGAACGGTAGGCGTCACGCCACTCCCGTTTTTACTGTCGCCTGTTCTGTTATACAAGTTTCGCAAGTAAAATCCCGTCTTGTACTGTACTCACACTCTTCTTTGTCCTTCATGTCTCGTCGTCGGGGCCGATTCCCAAGTTACAATGACGCCGCCGCGCCGAGCCGGAGATGCAAGCAATCTCGCTTTTACCTTTTACCTACACTAAGCTGACTCGTTCCATTCGTCTTGGCTTACATTTCCTACTAAACTGTGTTAGGTAGGTAGATCCCTTGAACTCTTGGCCCTATCGCTTGTGTAGTGTCATGTAATGGAATTTCCGACAGAAGCAATTGGCATTTTGCACTTTTTGTGTCATGGCAACGGAGCCGCGATGTAAGTGTGTGTCGTGTTTAGGTTTGGCAGTGGAGGCGGGTGGAGAAGAGACGGGCCCGACGACGGCGGGATGGAGGACGACCGGGGACGGGGCCGGAACTTCTGGGGTGGAGATGGTGGACTTCGAGTCACATTTCTCTAAATGCCCATTGTTGATTGGCATCGGAGTTCCACGAGGTTTCACCGGGACATGGAGCTGAGAGCGATCTCGGTCTCGACCTGGCTCACCTGGGTGAGCTGGGCTGGGATGGTCGCCGGATATCGGTGAATGAATGCTACGCTGTTGGAGTCATAAAGAGTTCAGACCGTCATCGCACACTCTCTTGAAAAAATCTCTTCATTTTGCTTTCCTCCAGCAATTCCGATCACCAAAAAAACAGCGAGAGGCAAAACACCATCTCCCGGTTGTCATCACCCACCACACCTCCCAAACGAAAGCCAAGAAACTACCACGATCAAAAGCGAAGCCAAGACGACCAACGGTGCGCGGGTGCCAGGCAGCGTGGCAGAGTGCCACTTCCTGGGCGGCGGTCACCCCCCCACCCCGCGCCAAGCCCGAGGTTGGCGCTACAACCCTGACACACCTGGTCTGTGTGATTTTGCGGGGAAAGATGGGGTAAAAGATTGACGCTAGCCTTTCCCGGTTTGTTCTAGCGCGATCTTTTTCAACCTCGTGTTTGACGGTCACGGTGTTGGGCTCCGAAATACGGAGTTTAAGCCAACCTCCTGTGTTGTTGCTGCCCCTTTTTGATTTTGGGAATGATTGATGATCTGCGAATTTTTAATTTTTTATTGAAAATATCGTGTGGGAAAAAGAGTCATAATGGTGGATTCTTTAAAAAACGAAAACCGTCGATGATGGGTAGAAACTTCGGCGTTAGAACCCCTATGACTCTCGGCTTTTAGTCCCGGCTTTTAGTCTCACTCTACACTACCTACCTACAGTCTCTACCAGATCGGGCGATGAGACCGCAGTGTACATTGGTGCCAATTAAGTACCTACATACTTCTGACGCTTCACCACCGCGGCACCGCCAACGACCATGTGCGAAACTCCATCTTCTGTAAGGTAAGGTAGTCTCGATTAATGTCGCCTTCTGCAGCAGGATCATATCGAATACCATCGAATATCGAAAACGGGATGTAACACGAACACACGACAGATAGGTTTTGGGAACTGTAGCAACCGCAACCGCACAGGCTTGCTTGCAAGTTACCAGCAGGCATGTACCAGATATCACGACGGATATCCATTACCGAAACCATCTCCCAAGCTTTTCCCCAACTTTGCCCCAACTTTGCCAACGACTTGGCTTTTCTTGGTCCCTTGAGATAAGGCGGAATTAAGCAACGGCCAACGGGAACGGCTGATGGAAGAAAGAACGGTTGGAGACGGGATAGTGGCAGCGGAATCTAGTCTGTTTGAGTGGCGTGCATAAACTGTCAGCCGTCAAGACACACTTGAGCGGTTCTGCGGTTTCAGCTCGGAATGGTGCCGCGCTACGACCTGAGAGCCTCAACAGCCAAGGTTCCCCAAGGTCCAAGAAAGCCAAGCAGCATTGGATGAACCTCCTTCGTTGATTTTGGTACTGTAGAAGTGTCGGTAAGCCAACGAGCTGCCCACTGATGACCGCGCTGAGCTGGACTCGATTAAACAAGCGTACCCATATTCCCAGAGCTACCGATCAACTATCGAATGATAATTGTGCCCCGATCCAAATACTTTCGAGCTCCCAAGCTAGAGAAATCGAATCGGTCCATTAGTCCCCTCGCTCGGACTCGGCACAGTAGCTAAAATAACCTTAACAAGCCGACTAACTGATTAAAAGCCGGTCCCCGCACCCATCAGATACGTAGTCTCGGTAATGTAGAGCTTATGCACACAACAATGAACTAGAGACTATACTTACTATATTACACGTGCAACTCGTTAGACTGGAGTCTAGACTAAGCCAAACTCAAGTAGACTCGTCCCGCTTCTCTTGTCTCGCTTCTCCCTACGTCGTGATCGTCGGTACCCGACGACAGACCCGGTGAGGTGGTTCTACTATGTACATATCCAATTAAGCGGAGTCAGACATTCGCGGTAAAAATCTAGGGTCTTCAGTGTGTGTATGAAATGTGAATGTGGTTAAGGTATGAATGTAGTACTTTGCTGTGTTTTACTGTATGTACCTTGACTTCCGAAGAGTGTGTAGTGTACATAGCTGGCAGCTCTTCCGCAGATCATCATGAAAATCTGATCTGATATAATGTGATCTGGCCGGGAACTCCTCGCTCGCGTGCGTCGGTGACATTACCGGTATGTGTGGGGATGAAACTTTGAAGATCTCCTCTAGGGTACAGGTTCAGATTTAGAAAGTAACATGCGTTTGGCACTTGCACTAACACAAGTGTAAACAGGTAGGTACATTTTGCATTCGATTTACATTTCTATGTTCAATCCCAGATGGATAAGGGTAAAGGTCGTCAAAGAAGAAGAAAAAGTGATCCCCACACTAGGTTTTTGGTAGACAAACGTGAAAACAAGAAAGGAAATCGTCATCCAATTTCGTGAATTCGTTATCTTTGTGTATCATATGGTGTTCCCCTTAACCTTCTCAAGGTCCATCGACATGTTTGTATATGTTTTGTTGGTGTGTGGCCCGGCATTATCTCTTCGATTCTTCCGTACTGCAGACGACAAATGCGGAAAAAAAAAGGGGAATCAAAAGCTTTGGGCCATGCATGGTTTGTTGTAGAATTCCAAGGTGGGGGTTGACAGATGTGAGCGTTAGGTGGTTGGTTGTAGGTGATTGTTGAGTTGTCGCTGATAATGCATGACTGATTATGCCCCAAGACACAAACATGAAGTTCTAATACATCTCTGTGTTGTTGAATGGTTTTCCAACATGTAACAAGCAGAACAATATCCCCGAGTCTAAAAACAACGATTCGAACCAGTAAAAGACGTTTAGACTCTGTTGTCCTTGGTACCGCAAGTTGTAGCAGAGATAAACAAAATCTTCTTCGGGTATCTATGGATGGGGTATCCGCGCAACAAGTCCTCGACCTGGCCGCTCTCTTGCGCTGAAAAAAGCAGCAGAAAACAGAACATCCGAGACAAACTAACTTAGACATTAAAACGGAGTGATAGGTTGTGTGGTCGGCCACAAGACGGGTATGGTTGACTTGAACACTGGTAGAATATTGTGCCCTGTTCATCAGGCTTGCATCGGTTGTTTTACTCATCTAGATCCATGTGCCTTGAAGGAGTGGGCACGGGCGCTTCAGTCGGCTGCTCTGGTATTTGCGGCAGGGGCTCTTGCTGCAGTTGGGGCTGCGATTGATGTACCGAAGCCTGTTGGGGTTGAGGATCGCGCAACGGAGGCTGCTCTGGCTGGACATTGGGCTGAACCTGTGCTGGAAGGTTCTGCGCAACAGGTTGCACCTCGACCGACTGCTCGGTTTGGTAAAGTGCTGGGGGTTGCTGAGCCTGCATCGGCTGTGGTTGAGCTTGCTGGACAGATTGGGGAGCAGATTGGATGGATGTCTGTGAATGTCCCGGTCCTGCTTCCCGCATGGGCGGCGGCGGCATCGGAATATGCTCATCGCTATACCCCTTCTCGCTCCCGTTGTTCATCTCCCGCTTCATATCCAGACTCTTGCGAATTCTCTCCCCAATGGATGCCGATCTACCATCATGTGCAGGTGGCGACTTGTTCCGCCTCTGTTCCGCGGTCTCCCTATGCTCGCGGTACTTGTTTTTCAGCCAGTCGGCAATGTTTGACTTTCGGTATTCACTGCTCTTGTCCCAGTCCCTGTCTCGGTCGCGGTCTCTGCCTTCTCTGGTTCCGTCGCTCATCATCGAACGGTCATCGAGGCTACTCATCATGCCCGCGTCAGAAACATCCCCGCTCATGCTTGCCGGGGGTCTGTGATGGAAATAACCAGAACTGCCTACAGAGCTGTTGCTCCCCTCGGCCTGCGAATTCGAACCCAGCATGCGCGGGGAGATGAGAGGCTGGCTGATGTTTGGAGGAGAATTCAAGGATATGCTGTCCTCCTTCTTCCGCGATAGGCGCCACAGCCTTCTCTTATCCCTATCCGGGGATGCCACCTCTGGGCTAGCAAAACTAGCCGTTGTTTGCGTCTCGACTTGATCGGGATCAGACATGTCGTTGTATGATGTGACTGAGGTGGGCGGAGATTCTCGTGGTTTGAGTTGTGTATCAGGGGCGTTATTGGGATGCAAAGTGGCCGAGGGCGCTGAAGGTGCTTGGGATGCCCTCGGCGTAGAGTCGGAAGGGGAAGGCACTGGTTGTCCGCTAGACACTACCGCATCAAGGTTTCCGGACAAGGGTGGGACCGTTTCCATGGGATTCGCAGCTTCGACACTGGGCGAGGCCGCTGCTGAGCGAGGGAGCGATATCGTCGAACTATGAGCACTATAATGACCACCAGCACCAGGCATCTTCTTCCTCAGCTTGTTAGGCTGTCGAAGTTCGTTCTCCCCAGTAGGCGCTCTCTGGAAGATATTTGGTATGTTGGGTATGCGGCGTTCCTTGGAGGGGGTTGCGGCCTCGGCGTTGGGATCCAGCAGCTTTTCGTGACTCCTGGTAGCTGGGACAGAATGACTGGGTAGCAAACTCGAAGGAGCCGTGGACGTGGCTATGGATGGTACCGAAGATTCTTCAGGAGGTGTAGCGACCTCGTAAACAACCGCTGGCGCTGGTGGCAGTACTGTCGGCGTAGGAGGCGTAACTCCAGGAACTGACGGCGGATGAACCGGCGTTAAGGGACCGACTGGGGAATTAGACGCATCATGCCGATGCGCAAACCTTCCGGGCGGCACGCGAGGCGATCGTTTCGATGGCAAGGTGTTGCTCCGGCCCAAGCCTCCCGTAGGCGTGGAAGTCAATGCAGGGCTTCCCGGGCTCGGCGCACCATTGGAAGCAAGGGAACGCCTTGAAGACGTCGACTTATTCCTCCTAATCATGCCTTGCTTGGAAACACTTTCGGCTCCAGCGCTGGCATTCGATGCTGTCCGGTTCACTCCAGACTGATAGTTCTTGGGTGTCCCCGGGGCGTTGATGGTAGGCGTCCCCTTCTGGACTTCCTGAACCGTCCTCTCATCGGCCGCTGTGCCTTGCATGCCAATGAGGAAATGATCCTGGTTTTCAATGAGAAAGATAATGACGCATTGGTTGAGCCGATACTCCTCGGGTGCCATGGCGTGGGCCGGATGGGAGAGCATGCCTGGCTGGAAAATAGCGGCCAGGTTCTGCGAGTTCATGCGGTTAATGTCGGACTTGGCGGCGAAGACGGCGAGCAAATCCAGGATATAAAGCATCAGCTGGCGATTGAGTGGCGGCAGCTCGGTAATCAGCTGCTGATATCTGATGATGGCGGCGTCCATATCAAAATTTTCGACAAATTGGGGGCCATCGGTGTCGCCAGTGGCCTGCCTAGTGGCTCCTTTCAACGGTTTTCGAAATTCCTCATACAATTCGAGAGGGACTACCGGCTCCGGGAGGTCGTTAAGGTAGCGACGGAGGACATTGGCGGCATCGTGGACTGTGTACCCATCCCACACCAGCCCTTTGCCGTACCGGTCTGGCGAGTCGAACATGTTTTTGAGTTCCTTTATCCTTTTCTCTGAACCACTGAGACGAAAGATGCCCTCAACGTCGGTTGCTTGGATGAAAAGTTAGGACTCTCCAAAAGTATGCCACAGGATGGAAGGGGGGAGGGTGAGTTTATACGAACCCTTTTCCTTCAAGAAAACACCACACTTGGCAACCACGATCGGGACGTAACCGTATATGTAGCTTTTCCCATTTTCGTCGACAAGGGATATCGCAACATTGGCGTACTTGATGCTATCGCGAAGGGGGACGCCAAAGATGCCTTTCGGCGGTTCTGCTACTACTGATTTTGTTTTAGCGGGGTCCTGCACCGGCCAGGGTCCATCTTCGCCAGTACATCTTCTACTAAGACGCCAGTTAAGGAAGCGAGCAAGAGTGTCTAGTTGAAGAGGCTTCTCATAGAAAAGTGCGCCAGTGGACATCCGATTCAAGCTCACACTTGTTTGCTGAGATCGGGCATTCGCTCGGGCTGCGATGAGGACCTCCTGCGCAACTATCTCCTTCAAGAGGGCCACAGCTTCCGGAAGGTCGCTGAGGCAGCCTTCCATGTCCTCCGCAAATAAGGATGTTGATCGGTAGGGTTTAGATCTAGTGAACGGGGTGGCTATACCGTGTGCTTCCTGGTGCTTCGAGGGTAGCTTGAAGCCTTTCCACCACGACTTGAGGTCTCGCTTTGTGGGGGGTGGAGGTTGCGGATGGTGCGCAAAGGCGTTGTAGGGATTGTATGCTCGATGCTGGGGCTGTGACAGCGACTGGGTATGCGAGTGCGAGTGCGAATGCGCCTGGGCCTGTGCCTGTGCCTGTGCCTGAGCCTGGACCTGCGGTTGCGCTTGCGTCTGCGTCTGCGTATGCGACTGTGACTGCAGCTGCGAGGAGGTTGGAGGATGTGGTAGAGGGACGTGGGCGGGCGCGACGGGCGCGGCGGCGGCGGCGGCGGCGGACGTCATGGCGGGCGACGGTAATGACGGACGAGGAGGGATGGCGGGCGTGACGACGGGACGGGACGGTGCCGAATCAGTCGGGTGCCGGAGAGGCAAACGCTGAGGAGGCGGTCGACAGTCACCCGCGCGTGGCAGAAAAAGATGGCAAAACCGGACGGACGTTGTGGACTCGAACTCGCAGGACTGGGAGACGATGACGGCAGAAGGAGGATGTTGAGCAACCGGGGGGATGCGCGTGGGGCAGCCGAGGCGAGGACGAGATGGGAGGATGCAGGCTTGGAGGGCGGGTTCGACTGTCAAGCTAAAAGTCTGTGCAGCAGTAACAGCAGCACAAGCAACGTCGGCAGCGGTTGCAGACGGTGCTATGTAGCAGCAGCAGTATGTGGTACCTGTCCTGTCCTGTCCCGACTATGTCAAGGTCGAGGTCAATGTTGTAAGAAGGAGGATGTCTGCGACGCGATGCAGCTTGGAGTGCTGTAGTGGACGCTGACGACTTGCGGATAGTTGGTTGGCAGTGGATATTGGACCCATGCAACTGAAATGCACCGCACGGTTTGACGGGGCGGCTGGCGGCAATGGGACCCTGTCGGCTGTCCTGCCTGTGTCTGGCTGGCCTTGACCCTCTTGTCCCTGTCTTGACCGGTCTTGCAGGTGTCTTGGTTCTGGGTTCCTGTCGGTTCCTGTTCCTGTTCCTGTTCCTGCTCGCCCACTTCCTTGGCCAGGCTGATCGAAGTGGAGGACCCGCGCTCTGGAAGCCGGGGGGGCTGGCGAGCTGAAAGCCTTTCTGGTAGGGCGATGGCTGAAAAGGAGAAGGGAAACCCGGTTGTCGAGAGGCTTCAACCTGGTCGCAAAGCTGTTTTCTCTGGGGCTCTTTCTCAGGAGATGGCCGTATAGACGGTATAGGGCGCCGGGAGAAAGGGGGGAGGGGATCTCGGCGGGATCTAGCTCGTCGCCGGGGCGACCGGGAGGAGTCTTTGCTTTCGTCCCGTCTGGGTCTGTTTCGTCCTGTTTAGAGTACCCGTCTCCCTGTATAGTGACGGAATGGTGCTGGTAACACTGCTGACGGAGGTGGGTGGCCGATCTGGCGGGTAGGGAGAGTGGCAGGTAACTCGACGTTGTATGTCGTTTCAGTGCATCGCATACAAAAATGGAACAACAAAAGGAGAAGAAAAAAAAAGATGGCCGGGCCCTTGACAAGCTGTGGCTTTTGCTTCCACTTCTCTCAAAACTGAGAAAGCGATTTTGGGAAAGAGCAACAGGGGATCAATGGCTTCTCCGGGGGTTTCGCCGACTGTGTGGGTGCTTTTCTGTCACACTGTATGGCAGTGCCGCTGCAGCACCAGCACCAACATGTGGCTTTTTTTTTTTCAGTTACCATTGATACAGGCGATTGAGCCGGTCACTTTTCCTGCAGCATCTACCTATTTGAAATATCGTGCGTACAGTTTCAGTCTGGGAGTTCACGAAAAACCGTTCAAGTCTCTTGACCTCTATCTGTTACGGTTGAGCGTTTCACACCGACACATGATGCTATAGTTATCCAGGATAGCCAGTGTTCCAACCCAGCTGAGTCTGCAACGTCTCTGGCTGTAAAAGCAGCTATCTCCTGGCAACGGTTTGTGCTCGCCTCTGATATTCCATGGGACTGAAAAGTTGCCATAAGAGCTGAGTACCCTTCAATACCTTGGAGTTCCGCACCTCAAAACCACCACTCTGGGGTTCTTAGCTGCTTAGAGGTAGACACTGTATTCTATACGTTTGGCGACAACAAGGGCAAAGGTCTAGATCCTGCCATTATACAATTCAACATCTCCAACCTTCTCGGCATTCGGTCCCCGGCTTTTGAGTACCGGCATGACCGTAGAGAACTTAGACTGTTGTCTTGGATATTTAATATGTGTTAGGCATCGGCAATCACCAAAAGATGGCTGGTGTTTTCTCCTAAAGTCCGGGTACATCCATCTTTCTCCCAGGTGCCAGATCCACAGCAAGACTTTATCTAGAGGTCCACTTGACACTCACTGTTGCAAGACTTCAAATTTCACTCTATTGTGACTACGGAGTATTTACTTTTGTCCGGTTGAAGCAAAACAATCCATCACGGTAAGAATCGGACATTCGGTGACACACAATTGGGACTGTGTTTGACAACAGGAAAATGACGTAGGTCAGCGTGAAGGTACAGTACCACCAAGTGCACTGCAGTGTTTCTCCTGCAGCGGGCAATAAACGGCGACTCGGTGCAGTGCGCAGCACGCAGCAGGTGTGACCGGCGTGTCGTTCGTCCTTTTTGTACTAGACAACGTTTTGAGTTCGAATTATTTCCATTACACCTCAGCTGGTGTGGAGGGGACGGATGCTTTCTCTCCATTGTCCAATATCATGGATGTTGTCTTCACTTTTTTTACTTTCCAACCTCTCTGTTCAACAGCAGCCCAGCCACCATATTGCCCACAAAAATCCACTTTGAATTGTCAGGTGCTGGAAAAATCCCACTGGATTTCACGATGCCAATCCATTTCCAAATATAGCACACAGTGCACGTGCGACGCTTTTTTCCCAAGGCAAAGGATCCGTTGTTCTCACACCGAACTCTAACTCCAATAACTACACAACAAGAAAGATATGTAGTAACCTTTGGCCACTACACGACACCACAATGAACGACCCACGAAGCTCTCAGAAGGACACGAATGGCAAAGCAGGTGCGTCGTCGTCACTTTTGCCTCCTCCAAGAAAGGAAAGATGCCCAACGCTTTAGTTGGTGGCTGCTCACCTGACAGGTCAAAGGGTTTGGAAGGGTCCAAGAAGGTGCCTAGAGATGCACACGATACAACACCCCATCTGTCCATAACTTGATCAGGGAAAGCTTTCTGAAGCCGTGATCGTCTCTGATCGCCCAGCTGGGACGGCAGCCGGTGCTCAAAGTCCAGGCTCTATTGGACTGCCACTATACCTAAACAGACGACGGTTTCCCCCGAGCCCCCGTACAGTCGCGTGGTTCCGAAGGCTTCAACGCACATCATTCCTGGAAACCCTACATACACTAGTGTGCTCTCTAGAGTTTTGGGAGGGGAACGAGGGGAACGAGGGGAACTACATAGTCCACACTGCGTCCCATTGCAGCTTCGCAACGAATATGACTTTTGGTCGGCAGAGATGGTGAGACAAGCGAAATATGCTCATGTGGTCAGAGTAGGTTTCCCCTCACTTCTCGCCAAAGACCAAGAATGGCGGTTGTAAACATGTCATGCGCCACACTTGACAAGAGTGGAAAATAATGGATCAGAAAATAGCTTCGCTTCGCCGCCAGGTTTTGCAGTCGCGTTCACCGTGCGAAGAAGTTCACAAAGCTTCCCTTCAGCAATCCTTCATCCCCAGACTGACTCTCAGCTTCGCAGCGTAGACACCGGCCGATTCATGCTCGGCTCATTGTCTTCTCACCGCTTGATGAAGGAAGTGTCTTCCCGAGCCGCCTTGTACATATTGCGTTTCCCCTTACCCGACCGACCGATCTTTTGCCGCGACTATGAACTCCACCTAGAGCCTCCAAGCCAAGTTGTGCTTCTGGGATGGTGGATATATCAAAACCATAACGACTGAGGAGGCAAAAAGGCCACCTCAAAATGCCACAACGGTTGAAAAGTGAAAAAGCACGTCGCACCCATCAACTGCGGGTCTTGTTTCATCTTTCAGCCTCACATATGCGGGCAAGACATATTTCTCCCTGAACGCGAGATCCCTCCCGGGTGGACGTCATAGGCTGACTCTGGCTGAGGCTGTATGTAAGACCACGATACTACTGTTGGTGTTTTATTTTCCGGGAACACACCACGATTTCCCACGAGCTGTAAGCACTGAAAAACGGGATGAACACTGCAGTAATGAAGAAAAGAGACATCCTCACCATATCTCACCAACCGCAAATAACCGTCGACGGGAGACATTGCTCACATCCCACCACTTTTTCTTTCTCACCACCATACACCCAAAAGCCATGGCCAAAGTAACGAAGCCTTTCGGTAACACAAGACACCAAAACATAAGACACGGAGAGATAAACAGCCCAATGGACAGCAATCCCCATAAACCAGCGGACATGCCGCAGTTGTACTTGCGCACAACCAGACCAGTGGGAGGACTCACTCACTTCCCCGCCCTGGTGAGTGGTGATGCAGGGACGAATTGCCGGATAATGGGGATCTTCTGTCTCTGTCCACGAACAAGACAAAGGCGAATCCTAACGACCTAAACGGCAGTGAGACTTCCACTTTTCTCTCTAAATGTCCGTCCGTTTTTCAATGTTCACTTCAGTTGGCGTCGTTTCCGAGATGGTGTGATGTCATTCCTCACCATTGTCGTCGGCTATGGTTGCAGTTCGATTGTGCAGTGGTTCAATGTTGAAACTTGAAAGTGAACGTTAGCGCATAGACCATCTTTTCCGTCCGGCTCTCAACCCACCTGCCGCCGTCTAGCGCGCGCCCATATCACCTGGCATCCCCGGCCTTGGCATCTTTCATCGAGTGCTGCGCGAGTTCCCGTCTGGCCAAGCGGGTCAGAAAATGCCAAGACTGTGCCAAGCGCCAAGCAACGAGTCTGCCGGGCGGTGAATTTTTAGAAGCTGCTTCAATCCATCTGCCATTGAACGCGCGCGCGGACCCTACGACATCGACATCCATCCATCCCGCATCCATCCATCCATCCGTTATCGATTCCACCTTGCCAGCCGACCATCTACAAACAACTTCCCAAAAAGTTCGGTAATCACCACCGAACATCACCAACCTCAGTCAACAAAAATGGATGGGTAAGCAAGCAAGCAAGCAAAAGTCGCTTTGTGTTTTCTGTCTCTTTTCAGAAAACACAAGAGAAAGAGACCGGAAACCTAAAAAACTAACGTCATCGCAAAACAGACTTACAGCCGCCGAGAGCCGCGAGCTCGACCAGCGCCTTCAGAAGCGCCAGGTTAAGGAGTTTATGAGTGTACGTCGTCGCATACATCTTTCATATCTTATTTCTCCCTTCTTTTACCTCTTTGCGACAGCAGCTTTCCTTCGGCAATTACATCTCCTACCCATCATCACCAATCTCGTCCCTGTCCGGTCTTCCACCATCTCCAACATCCCATCTCTATTTCCCACCTCTACCCCCCTCCAACCTGCCCAACTATCCCACCTGCTCCCACCATCTACCTCCCCCCTCCTCTCCCCAACCTTATCTCTCCCTCCCCCTCCTCCGGACCTACCCCCTTCCCCAAGCCTCCCCCATCTATCCCAAGTTATACCAAGTCCCAGTACATAGACTAACACCCAACCCCCCTCTTTTTCCAAAACAGGTCTTCGGCAACCTCGTAGACAACTGCTTCACCGCCTGCGTCGACGACTTCACCTCCAAGGCCCTCTCCGGCCGCGAGTCCGGCTGCATCAGCCGCTGCGTGCTCAAGTCCATGTCGACCCAAACCCGCCTGGGCGAGCGCTTTGGCGAGCTCAACGCTGCCATGACTGCTGAGATGCAGAGGCGGTAAATTGTACACTACACAAGCAAGAGAGATGGGGAGGGATGAAAATGTACAAATACGGCTTGAAATAAAATGGCTGGTTGAGAACGACGACGACGACGACGAGTCGAGGTGCGCATACATACCGAACGCTCTTACGTACCACCGTACGTACTGTGAAAGGTGCTGGGTTGCAAATGTGGTGACAAGAATACCGACCGGTTGTTGTGGATGGATACGAGAGAAGATGAGAGGGGGATGGTGAATACCTGGGATGGTGGGGTGTCGAGACGAGTCCAGTTTTGCCAGCTTTGGCTAGGAAGTTGAAAGTACTTTTCGACATACGGATATCACAACCTTGGGGACGACGGAGGTAGCAGTTTGTACCGCTGGTAGTCGTGAAGCGTGATACCTACGGGAAGGGATCTGGAACAGGATATGGCAGAGAATCAATCAAGCGAGAAGATTGGCATAATGGATTCACAAAAGTCAAGATATCCAAATCCGGCTGTGTGATGATACTACAAATCTTTCTACGTGGTTACATCGTGAATCGTGGGTTGCATTGGCAATGAACCTTCTCCTTAGAAGAGAACGGGCGAGTCACATTCCAGATGAACTTCCAGACCACAAAGTAAGCGCATAGCAACAGCCCAGAGAACTTCAAAACTTTCGAATGCTATGTCAATCCTAACAAACATCAGGGCAAGCATGCCACTCAAATATCAGTTGTGCAGCACAACACACAACCATTCAATCCCGCTCAAGGCTTGAAGTAAACAAAACACATAACAGTCAGTCTCCTGCTACACTGCCTAACCAGTCAACCTTATTTCTTACTTTTACACATTCATCCGTCCATCCCGTAACATCCCATAACACACCACCTTCCACCTACAACACAGCCATCCCCATTATCACTCCTTCACATCCCCTTTCCAACCCCCCTTTCCTCACCTTCACACAAACCCTCTAACTCACGCACCCTCCTCCCCCGCACCCAACGCCAAAACCTCCGCCACACCACTCAACATCTCCACCGCCTTCTCCTCCAATTTATTCTCACACGCCGACCCCTCCCCAGCTTTCTGGTTCCTCCACTCTATCTCCCTCTGCCCCAGCGGCAAAAGCCGTTCCCTCAACACCTTCCTGCTCCCCAACCAAAACTCCACATTCTCCAACAAATTCTGTCTCGCCTCGTCTTCCCACCCTTCCGCAATCTGCGGGATATCTCTCGCCCCTCCGGCGTTGGTCAGTCTTATGGCGGACAACACGCGGGTGAGGAGGGCGAGGGAGTGGATTTCTGAGATGGAGGTTAGGGTTATATAGCCCGAGGTGTCCTTGTTGTTGTTGGGACCGGAGATAGAGATGGACTTGGAAGGGGAGAAGGTGCGATTAGTGCCGGGGGCTTCGAAGCGATCGACAGCCGCGCGGAGGAGGTTGGGAAATTGGTTGAGCACGTAGGCGATTTCGGGGGCGATGGTGGCTCCCAATGCGCCGAGCATGTTTAGTAGTAGAGGCAGGATGCCCTTGGCCCAGATGGAATAGCAGCGGGCGGCGCCGGCGTTGTCTGCAAGGGGACCGACGTTGGCGCGGCGCATGAAGCCGGCGAGGTTGGCGGACGTGAGGTGCCCCAGTAGGCCGTCGCAGGCGAGCTGCTCGGCGATGGTGGGCATGGCGGAGAGCTCGAGCAGGAAGAGTAAGGAGAGCTCGCCGTAGATGGGGTCGCCCGACTTGTCGGTCAGCTTGTCGGCCCAGGAGAAGAGCGAGGTGGCGACTTGGAAGACGTCGTGGCCGGCCATGATGTTGAGGATTTGCACCTGGCATTGGTCGATGCCGGGTACGCTGAGGCAGGCTTGCAGGATCGCGGTGAGGAGAGCGAGGTCCTCGGGCGTGGTGGGCGAGGTGGGCTCGTGCACCAGCGCGACGAGGGACCTGATGGATGGGGCGACGACGCGGTCCAGGATGGTGAGGATCAGCTGGGTGACGGCCACGGAGCTGCTCTCACCACCGGACTGCGACATGGTGGAGGCGCCGGGCGCAGGTGCATTGGTCGAGTGTCTGGTTCCACGGAGAGCGACGAAGAGGATCATGAGGAGGGTGCGAAAGTAGGAGATCTGCTCCTTATCGAAGGGAACCTCAATGTTATTGATGGCCCTTGTGATGCTGGTGAGCAGCTTGGTGATGTCCTTAGGCAAGTGGGAAGCATCGGCGAGGCGCTGAAGAAGCGTCAAAGCCAGGTTTGCCCGAGCGTGTGCCAGTCGAACGAAAATGTTGTCTGGCGGCTGAGCCCGTTGGTTGGCATCCAGACATTGCTCGGCGACCTGCGACATTTGCTTGGCAACGGTTTCGTTCTTAGGGAGAAGCGAGATGCTAAGCTCCAAAAGTAGATACTCCCAAGCATGGAAGAGGGTCTTGAATCGTGTTAGCGCATGTTATAGCAGGAGAGGGAAACCAGACAAACTTACAATTTCAGCCTCCACCAGAGACAAGTTCAGGTTAGCCTTCTCCATCTCATGTCTGAAGCCGTTCTTGCGCGAACCATCCCATGCGACATCGTAGCTGAGCATCGAATCGGCAAAGTCCAAAGCATAGTAAAATTGGGAACCCAGATCACGAGGAACAAGAACTGTCCTCTTGAAATCCTCTACCGAGATCCCCGGGTATCGTTGGCTAAAGTTCTTTGCAAAGTTAGAATGCAACGAGGCGTTGTACCCCGAAACCTGAACTCCATTACGCAGGAAGTAATCGAGATCGTTCACGACGTCGTTCGCGAACTTTTGTGATTGCCGCATCTGACGCAGATGGTACAGCTGCATAGCAAATGCCTCGGCGATGTAAGCTGCTATCCTCGCCTGGTAAGCTGCCTCCCTAGGGTCTGTCCTGGAAACCATCGAGGGCGACTTGAGATCGCGGACGTATGCTCGGAGGTCGGTCAGGAAGGACGTATCTTTTTGCATGGCGAAGATCGTCCAAGGCCAGTAGTTCTGGGCCGAGGTGAAAAAGTCCAGAATGGCGATGGCCTCCCGACTTGGCAACTTCTTGATAGAGCGAAGCTTCTCCATGGCCGTGGAAAGAACCGAGTCGGGAGAAAGTTCTGCAATCTTGCCATCGCCCTTCAAGGCCTCGCGGGGAGTCTTGCCAGTAAGGAGGCAGTTTGCCATCCACTGTTGGCGATTCCGCATTATTGTCGAAAAGAACTTCCATATACTAACCGACTCTGGTACCCTGTCAAACGGCTTATCCAGCTGTGAAGCGATCTGGATGAATGACCGCGAGATTTGTGGCCCAAGGTATCCCAGCAGTGATGGAGGTTCGGCGTTGTTCTTCCCGGCACTTTCTACCAGAGCACTCAGGAGAGCTATCGCCGGTACCTTGAAGGACAGCCTGATAGCAGGAAGACGGGCGACCAGAGACGCAGATTTGAACAGTTGCGTCTGGAGATTGATGACAGGCAGATCGAGGTAGTTGGAGACCCGAAGGAGAATAGTGGCAAAGTCGAGGACAACTAGGAGCCTCTCCGAGACAACGGCAGCCCGGCGGGGGTAAAGAGTAGAGTCGGGGATTTGGAAGGCAACAAGAAGTGTCGCTAGAAGGGGTTGGAATCGGAGTGAGTTTGACGAAGCGGTGACAAAGCTCTCAAGGACGTATCTAGCGGCAGGTTCAAGATAGCCTGTCAAGGTATTCGAAGGTCCAGTGGCACCGAGGTTATAGGTGTACGAGAGGAGCTTCTGCATAATACCCACCACATCACGAACCACGACACTGCGATCCAGCTCGGATGGGAATCTCCAAGTGGCCGAGTTCTCGATAATATCGACCGCGGTCTGGGCGATGGCAAGAGAAACCCGAGAGATCACCTTTTCGCTTGTTCCTAGCCATGCGTTTGCGTCGACGTTGGAACGAGCGTTCGTCTCCCTCACAACCTTACGCTGAACAGCACCGAGCATGGCGATCTCAATCAGGTTGGAGAAGAACTTCATAGCGGAAGAAAGGAAGTCGAAACGCTCAGACAGCATGTCAAGGTTGCCGGTAATCCTCGACAGCCGTCCAGCTCTTGTCTCGCCATTGATGAGGGCAGTCCTAGACATATAAGCCCAAACCCTGCCTGGGCACACAGGCAGAGCGGCATCGAGGAACTGCAGACAGGCTGCCAAGACCGCCGTCCTGGGTCCATCGACGTTGACAAGATCGTCTTGAATGATGGTGTCCATGAGGTCGCAAACCACTGTCAAGATGTCTTTGTGGTGTGGTAGCGCTCTGCTTGCCTCTTTCAAGACTGCCATGCCGGCCTCGGAGCCAGCCCTCGAAACGGTCACAGCAGTCCTGAGAGTCTCGACACGGACAACGGTTGCCAACAGTAGTACCGATTCCGCCACCTCGTCAGCAGTAAGTGCTGGGAGAGCACTGCTATACGCGTCAGCCTTCAAGGACACCTCGAGACGCTTGCCCAAAAGGGCTAGAGCCGAGTGTTCGTATTCGAGGATGGCTATCCTCTCGCTGTCCGAGACAAAACGTCCAACAGTGCCGGCCGGAATGGTGAACTTTTCCTCGTTTTCGGGGCGTCTCCTGGTAACCTTGGAGGTATCGAAGAGATCAAGGTCGCCAATCAGCTGGAAGGAGTTGATGTTCTCGTCCTCGTAAATGAGTTCGTAATTGACCCACTCAGACCTCCATTCCAGGGTCAATGTGGGAGACTTGAGGAGCAGACTGATCACCCACTCGGAGTTTTCGCTATCTGCAAGGAGGCCCGTCAACAAAGCCCGAGTGAACGAGACGAAGGGCAAGAATTCGTAAGGGTAACGGTTGCGAGCCTGCAGAAGATAGTTTTCCTTGAGCTCATCATCCCGAAGCATTACCGAATTAACCTCCTGGCTTGGGGACAGTGCGTTCTTGGGAGAAATATCCCAGTACTGTCTCCCTCCGGACAGGACGGTAAGTAGGCAGGAGACGGTATCGTTTTGGTACCCCACGATGGGGAAGCTCTTCTTGAGAACTTCGAGGAAAACGGCCCGCACGCGCGCACCCAACAGAGAAGAGAAGGCAGCGAGCTGGCTGTGGCCAAGGCAGGCTGCCATCTCCGACATGACCTCGTATACCTGGCCACGAGCGGTAGCCGTAAAGGCGAGAGCCTCGACCAATTGGTTATCCCGCTCAAGGGCCTGCGAGGTCAGGAACAGATCATACGGCGACCTTTCGATAGACACAATGCTTCCCGCCGAGTTCCTACGTCCGCTGGGGTTCGGTTGAATCTCCAATTCGAAACTGGCTTGAGCGCGTGCATTTTGAGCAACATCCCGTCGTTCGGCGCGTTCCTGGTAGCCAATAAACATCTCCTGCAGAATCAAGGACCAGGCCAAGATGACGGGGCTCGCAGTTGGCGAACCAGCGTTTGCGGCGTTGGTAACGGCGGTATGAATTATTGTTAGAAGCTCGGACGATGCTAGATAGGGCTCTTCGAAGTCCAGGAGGTCGATGTCTTGGCTCAAGTACATGAGTGATCGGTTGAGGTTGATGAGTCTGAGCGAGATGACGCATACCAAGCTCTTCAGGGGCATGACGAGCTCGGAAACAAGATCATAGCCGCTGCTGATGCTGTCCAGGAACTCGTAGGTGTTCATGATCTGGTACCACTGAGTTATTATCTCAGGGGTAGTAAACATTGGGCCCGAGAGGTCAAGAATCTGGAAAGAGACCGTCATGGCATGGATAGCCTCGGTGAGCGCCGTCCTGGTCCAGTCAATGTTGATCTGCTCGGTGAGAAGGCGCTCTTCCACGTTTGCAGGGCCGGTTTGCGCGCGCTTGATGGCATCTTCGAGGAGGGTGAAGTATCGTGGTATAAGGGCCTCGAACAAGCTGATGTTGATTTCGGAGTGGTCGTCGAACTCGTCATATTCGAATGCCTCCTTCACAATCTCCCGTCGAAGGTTGTGCGTCTCCTGGTTCAAGATGGCAGCGCTCGAGTGCAGCATGAAGGTTACGAGTGACTCGGCGGAGCTCATGAAGGACCGGCGTTCGGAGAGGTAGTGGGCCAAAAGTCGCTGGCGGCGGGTGGCATCCTTCTCGAACTCGGCCCATGTGGTTTCGGCATCGGCGACGGTGGAGAGGTTGAGGAGGGCGAGGATGTTGGAAGTTTGCGCATCACTGACTCCAGCAGCTTCCTGGATATTGTCGACATCCTGGGTAGTGAGAGGGCCGACAAGGTGGGCATGCGCGCGCGACTGGAACTCGACTACGACGATGCGCAGGGCGGCAACTTCGCTAATGTTGACATTGGTGCTGAGCCATATGGCGTCGTCCTTGATGGTCTTGATATTGAATCGCTCGTTGGGCGTCTGGGTCACGTTGATGGCGGCGGTCTTGGTCTCGAAGTCGGCTTTCGTCTGGGAGGTCGGAGGTTCGAAGGTCTTGGAGGGGTTCTTGAGCAGCTGTTGGACGTAGGCGTCTCTTAGGAAGGAAGAGACGGCATTGCTGGTAATGCGATCGCCATGTTGGTCGGCAAGGGCAGAAGCGACAAGTTTCCAGGACAGTATTATGTTCTTGCCGGTCAAACACTCCTCCAGCGGAGGGAAATATGTCTTATCGGTCAAGGAGGCCATTGGTGATGATGGTCTCCATCAGCGGCCGGGGCCAACTTTGGGAGAATGGGTATTGGTGGGAAAAGGTTCCCTCGAGAAGCGATGCTGTCGTCGGGGTCGTCGTCGTCGTTATCGTGTGGTCGTCGAGTATTTCTGGTCGACGGTCGATGAAGATGGGCAGGGCGATTATGTATGTGACGACGGGAGAGCTACTGTAGAGCTTGATTCAGACCCGATTCTCTGTCATATGCCGATAGCTTGGTGGTTGGAGGAGATGTTGACAGGACGGGAGTGTTGCGATGTAAATATTTTGGCGGATTCGAGATTCCGTTGGTTGGTTGGTTGCTTGGCTGCTCTGCTGTATTTGCTTGACGCGCTTCCCTTCCCTGACGCGGCTGGCAATGATGTGTGCAGTGTGCAGTGTGCAGCAGCAGCGAGCTTCAACGCTTTTCCCGCCAAAGAATCGGGCGGCCAGACTGGAACCACGCGCGGGACCACCTCAATTCCCACTGTGTTTTTTTACAGGGCAGTGAGTGTGCCAAGCATTTCCGCTTTTGGTGGGGCCTCTCCGATAAGCGATAAGGATTTCAATGTTTCAAAACATTCAGAACGACGCCGGTTCGAACGGGACGACGCTTGGACCCTCTTTCTTTTTTGTTCTTGATACGGTACAGTTCGCGAAACGGGAGCTGGAGGCAAGGGAACCAAGCTCTCAAAGCTCGAAAACGAAACCCACCTTCTTATTCATGGCGGTTTTGGGAAGTCATTGAGAGCCATTGCACTGTCCATAATATCGGGAATCGCATCCGGCTTTGAGAAGCTGATTTGTAAACTGTCCGTTCTAGCGCCACTGGTTACATGTCCCATTGACATATTTTACATATATCGTATAATACACAATTCAAAGCAACTCAACTAGAAGGACCCCTTCATCGCCTAAACATTGAACAAAGTGCAAGTGACTCACTCACAAAAGACACCTTTTCACAAGCACTTGTGAATCGCTTGAAGCTCAGATAACGACACAAGGTAGGTACATTCCGTATATCAATTTAAGTTTTTACCAAGATCTATTGTATTCATTGAGGAGTGATACTTACATTACCTACCAACAACTAGTACTTGCTGCATCCGAAGTCGGGCGTCTTGGAGTTCGTGTTTCGTTTGGTAATTACACTCAAGCATTTACACCACTGCACAGCTGCACCTCAGCTCCTTCAGGAACACCTCAATACGGCACTCTGCGGTCAGGATCTCATATCAAATCCAATCACAATGTCGTCCCCCTCAGTCATCGACCACTCCCCCCACGATTCCGATCCTTCGCCCTTGGTGCCAACCGCCTCCAACCTCATCCTCATCGACAACTATGATTCATTCACCTGGAACGTCTACCAGTATCTCGTCCTTGAGGGCGCCAAGGTGACCGTCTTCCGCAACGACCAGATCACCATCGACGAGCTCATCGCAAAGAATCCCACCCAGCTCGTCGTCAGCCCTGGTCCCGGCCATCCCGCCACCGACTCCGGTATCTCGCGCGATGCCATCAGGCACTTCGCCGGCAAGATCCCCATCTTTGGTGTGTGCATGGGCCAGCAGTGCATCTTTGACGTCTATGGCGGCGACGTGAGCTTCGCCGGTGAGATTCTGCACGGAAAGACCTCTCCTCTTTGCCACGACGGCAAGGGCGCATATGCTGGTCTGTCCCAGGATCTTCCAGTGACGAGATACCACTCTCTTGCCGGTACTCACGTTACCCTTCCCGAGTGCTTGGAGGTCACCTCTTGGATTGCGAAGGAGGATGGTTCCAAGGGCGTTATCATGGGTGTCCGCCACAAGGAGTACACCATTGAGGGTGTTCAGTTCCACCCGGAGAGTATTCTGTCTGCCGAGGGTCGTGGCATGTTCCGGAACTTCCTTCACATGCAGGGAGGCACTTGGGCAGAGAACGAGAGACTGCAAAAGGAGGCCCAGGCAGACGCCGCCCGCAAAAAGTCCGGCACTTCCACGCCCAAGAAGAGCAACATCCTCCAAAAGATCTATGCCCACCGCAAGGCTGCTGTGGATGCCCAGAAGCAGATTCCTTCCCAGAGATTTTCCGACCTCCAAGCCGCTTACAACCTGAGCATTGCTCCTCCTCAGATCTCTCTTGTCAACCGTCTTCGCAACTCCCCCTTTGATGTCGCTCTTTGCGCCGAGATCAAGAGGGCCTCTCCCTCCAAGGGTGTCTTTGCGCTTGATATCGACGCCCCTTCGCAAGCTCGCAAGTATGCGCTTGCCGGCGCCAGTGTCATCTCGGTCCTGACCGAGCCAGAGTGGTTCAAGGGCAGCATCGATGACCTCCGTGCTGTGCGCCAGGTCCTCAACGGCATGCCCAACCGGCCCGCCGTCCTCCGCAAGGAGTTCATCTTCGACGAGTACCAGATCCTCGAAGCCAGGCTCGCCGGTGCCGACACCGTCCTTCTTATCGTCAAGATGCTCGAGTATGAGCTCCTCGAGCGCCTGTACAAGTACTCCCTCTCTCTTGGCATGGAGCCCCTAGTCGAGGTCCAGAACACCGAGGAGATGGCCACGGCCATCAAGCTCGGCGCCAAGGTCATCGGCGTCAACAACCGCAACCTCGAGAGCTTCGAGGTCGACCTCGGCACCACCGGCCGTCTCCGTAGCATGGTCCCCAGCGACACCTTCCTCTGCGCTCTCAGCGGTATCAACACCCATCAGGACGTTCTCGACTGCAAGCGTGACGGCGTCAACGGCATTCTTGTCGGCGAGGCCATCATGCGTGCCCCTGACGCCACTCAGTTCATCCGCGAGCTCTGCGCCGGCCTGACCGGCCCCGCGCCCAAGTCCGCCGCCGAGCCGCTCCTTGTCAAGATCTGCGGCACCCGTTCCGCCGAGGCCGCCACGGAAGCCATCAAGGCCGGTGCCGATCTCGTGGGCATGATCCTGGTACCAGGCACCAAGCGCTGCGTCGACCATGAGACTGCCCTCTCCATCTCGCAAGCGGTGCACATGAGCAAGAAGACCGGATCCACCGATACCTCCTCGCAAGCCTCCAATGCCGCAAGGGACTTTTTCAACATCAACGCCGAGGTCATCCGCAAGAGGGTGCCTCTGTTGGTCGGTGTCTTCATGAACCAGCCCCTTGAGGAGGTTCTCGAGAAGCAGCGCCTCTATGACCTCGATATCGTCCAGCTCCACGGTGACGAGCCGCTCGAGTGGGCCAACCTTATCCCAGTGCCCGTTATCCGCAAGTTCAAGCCCGGTCAGGTCGGTCTTGCGACCCGTGGGTACCATGCCGTGCCGCTGCTGGATTCGGGCGCCGGGTCCGGTACGTTGTTGGACTTGGACTCTGTCAAGAAGGAGTTGGAGAAGGATGAGCAGGTTACTGTCCTGCTCGCTGGTGGACTGGAGCCTAGCAATGTCGCCGAGACGGTGAAGTCTCTGGGGGCTCTGGCAGAGAGGGTGATTGGTGTTGATGTTAGCAGTGGTGTTGAGGAGGGTGGCAAGCAAAGCTTGGAGAAGATTAGGGAGTTTGTTAAGGCTGCCAAGTCTATCAGGTAGAAAAGTTTGCGGTGGTTAAGGTCCACACAAAAAATGAAGCTTGTTTCGGTTTGGTATGAAACTGCGATTATGTCGATGTTCATGGTTCAGACGGCTCAGAATTCGAATGTGACAGAACTGATATGGATTGCTAGAGAAGACCTGGGAGGGATACTGACCCCTTGTTCTTTGTCCCAATTCATACCGGGACATTCTCAACGCTCAAAGGACAGATACTATGGACTTCCAGACCCTGACACCGCCCGTACCACAATGCTTTTGCTGTTTCATCACAAGGACAAAGAGACAACGAGACAACATCAACAGTGTCATCGCGAAGAAGGAAGAATGTCAACATATATACTAACCCTTCACAGAGCAAACTTCTAACCTCCCATCCTTCAGAATCCTCTACCAGTTACAAGCCCATGTTTCTTACACGCAAGCCGATGTTCTCTCAAAACCAAAAGCAACTTACCACCTCCCGTCCCGTCCCCAACACCCGCCATGTCCCTCCAGAACCTCCCAACCATCCAAACCCCCCAAACCCTTCCAACCCTCGAAACCCGTCCTCCCCATCCAACCGGCCTCCCTCCCCGTCTTCCCCTAACCCCCATAGACCTAAACCCCTACACCCCCTCCGTCCCCTGCCTCCACTGCGCTCTCGTCTCCTCTCCGCGGTGCTCCCTCCTCAACTTGATTAACCACCGCGCCAACATCACCCCGCCGCTGCCCGCCTACATGAACAGGAACAGGCCTTGGCACATGTACAGGTACACCAAATCTGATGTTCCCATCCCGGGACTACTGGCGAGATGCTCAAGGTGTGTGAGGGATGGGATTGAGTGGTGCGTTTTGAGGGAGATGGGGGGGATGGATAGAGATGGGGAAGTGATTAGGGGGGTGGTCGGGGAGGGGGATGGGGTAGGGGGTGAAGGACCGCTTGGGATACCACTTGGTGCTGGGGCGTGGGTGAAGGTGAAGAGGTCGGGGACATTGAGGGGGAGGAGGAGGGGTGAGGTTGGGCTGCTTGGGAAGGGTGAAGGGGGACGGGATGATGGGGCTGATGGTGGTGCTGGGGGTGTTATGAGGGAGACTGGCGTTGATGGAGGAGACAGTAATGGAGAGAAGCAGGATGGATCTTTGGGTCCAGTGATGAGAAGGGTACGACGGAGTGTGAGGGTTGGGAATATGGATGATTTTGAGGATGAGCATTTGGATGGGTCGACAGGAAAGATTTCTGCCTCGAAGAAACTTATCAAGTCCAAGAAGTATGGGAAGTCCACCAGATTCCGCAAGGCCAATCCAGCACTACCACAAGGAAACTCAACCTCAGCCTCGGCCGACATAGCCGGCTACGACGCCGACAGCGACAGCACCGACAACGACAGCAACCCCGATCCTGATGCCTCCGATTCCGATGCCAAGTCCAACGTCTCTTCAAAAACCTCCTTCTCCAAAAGATCCATCAAGTCTAACAACTCTACCGTCTCCCCATTCCTCACACCCTCCTCCTCGCCCCCAGTCAAACACCCAGAGTCACCTCCCCCACCACCCTCACCACCAGAACAAATATTATCAGACTACGTGCTGAAAGAAGAGATATCATGGATATGGAAGCCAAAGGGGTGGGAGGAGGCCCTGGGGAAGGAAAAGGTGAAGAGAAGAAAGAAATTTAACAGGGAAGAGTGGATGGGTCACCCCCTTTTTGCGGCCGTGACAGCAGTGGAGGTAGGGAGATGGGATCTTATGGACTTGATTAACCCTGGAAAATTGGCGAAGGGAATAGAGACAGGAAAGGGGATGGGGACGGAAAATGGGATGGAAATGATGACGCCAGGTATGAAAAGGTTCTTCGACTCCGAAATCTCATTCATCGCCTACGTCCGTTCTCCCGGCCTAGAAGGTCGCGAAGAAGACCTGCTTCAGATCGTGCGGACCCAAATACTGGAGGTCATGTTGAGTTATGAGCAGACCGGAACCCGAAAAAAAGAGGCGATGTCAAGCGTGGAGGGGTATCTACCGCTTGAAAGCCGGTTTGGGGGATTCTTGACCCAGGAGGATTTGCAGAGGCAGTTTGCGTTGCCTAGTTGGCGGAGAAAGGGGTTGGAGTTTTTGGGGGAGGATATGGTGGAGATGCGGAGGAGGAAGAAGGAGGAGATGATGAAGACGGAGAGAAAAATGGAGGAGAGAAGAATGGAAGAGAAAAAGATGAAGGAGTGGGAGATGGAGGGGAAGAGAGCGAGGGAGGAGGTGAGGAGGAGGGTTGATGGGGAGATGACTTGGGAGAGGGAGGAGGGGGGTGGTGCCGGAGGTAAAAAGGAGGAGGGGGAACAGGAAGAGGAGAAGGGGGAGGAGCAAGAAGAGAAGGAGGAACAACAAGAGGAGAAGGAGAAGGAAGACGAACCGAAAGATCAAGTCCAACCCTCCCAGGAATCCGACATCACCACCACCACCACAACCAACACCTCTCCGAACCCCCCAATCCCATCCACATCCCCAATACCATCGCCATCACCCATCCCACCCCCAGATCCAAACCCAATTCCAGCCCCAGACCAAGACCCCTACACCTCAGACCCCGACCCCGAAGAACCCCCATCCACACCCGCCGAATACTTTTCCCGCCGCCGCACCCGTCTTCACAACTTCTGGGCCAAAGAAGCCCAACCCACCGATTTCGAGTTCGCCAAAACCAATAGGCAAAACACCTTCCGCAAGTGGAGGGGTGAAAGAAGGAAGGAGTATAAGTCGAGGTGGGTGGCAACCTCGGAGAACGACTCCTCACTTTGCAAGAGAGAAGAAAATCAAGATGGTGAGGAGGATGTGACTACCACTTCAAAAAATATCCCGAGGTGGCTGACTCGTCAGCAACTGGCTGAGTTTGATTCTTCTGCATATGAGGAAGATGATGAGGAGGAGGAGACATTTAGGCCGCCACTGGCTGATGAGTTGAAGATCTTGAGTGATGATGAGGATATTTTGAGGTTCTTGGGTGATGGCGATGATGATGTAGGGGATGGGGGAGAGGAGGAGGAGGATGAGGATGAGGAAGAGGATGAAGATAGCTACCCGCTTGTAGATCATGTTCGAGAGTCAATGATGAATACACGTTGACTGGCCGTCTGATTTGTCACGTAGGTACAGTAAGGGCTTGGTGTTTCTGACAGTAACAGCTTGCTTTCTGGTTCCAACTTGCTTGACGCGAGATATCGGTCTTCAGCGAGGATATGCTCAGTTGTGTCCTGAACCCAGCCAGGTCAAACTTGTACCATAGTAGCGAGAATTTCAGGTCTGTTATACGCAAGGAAACGGAATATGCTATCATTTTTTTGCCCACTTGGCCTCGCCCAGCCTAGCTTGATTGTACCGATCTTGATCTAAACGACAGAGTGAATTCTAAGAAAAGGAGTAAAATAATGGAAGAAAATGCAGGCATCCAAGAAACGCCATCAAGAACATGTGTAGAAACCGAGAAAAAATAAAACATATGATACACGGCCATGTTGCCTCGGCCACAAACCGACATTACACTAAGGATGTTTCTCGTCAACACGATTAGACTCGTTATAGATATTCTAATTCCCACCTGAACACCTTGTGATTAAATAGCCCTTTATTTCTTGGCTCTCACCAGATTACCCTCCTCGTCGCTATCCTCGTCAGACGAGAACTTATCGCCATCCTCGCCGACCGCAAAGATAGTCTCCCCGTCCATGGAGTCATCCCGGTGAGGGCTAGGTCTCCTCTGCTGTTGCTGTTGCTGTTGGGATGAGCTGCTTGGGCCTGCAAGATTTCGTGACTGTTGCTGCAGACTGGCGCCGGCACCCGAACCCGAGCCCACATTTTCATTCTGGTTCTTCTTTCCTTTCATGCCAACCTGCGCCTCCTCGTCATCACTATCATCCGGCGCACCGATATCCAAGTTCGAAAATTCGATAGTGCCGTCGTCATCCTGAGCAATCTCGTCACTCATGGCAAACCGCTTGTTGTTCGCTGTCGGCCGCCATACGTACGCAATGAAAGCGACATCGGCAAAGTAGACAAGGTTCGGCCAGCCGTCGAGAATGAACCATCTGCTCTTCCAGTGGAAGGGGACGTAACCAGGGTCGCTGGCCTGAGCAAACGAGAAGCTGTTCCAGAAGAAGAAGCCAAAGATGACCATGATGGAGATGAGAATGCACCACCACAGCTTCTTGTACATACCCTCCTTGACGTGCTGCTTGCGCTCCTTGAGGTCCTTGAGCGTCCAGCTAAGCGAGTTGAGCGTCCACACATAAAAGGCCGTCAGGGTACCCGCCAGAGGGAGAATGATGAGTAGAACGAAGGGGCCGGCGCTGTCTGGGTTGACAAGAAGACCGGTCATGGCGTAGACGATACCGAAGACGAAGTGTGCAATGGCAAGCCAACGAACGTAGATCATGGTGCGGCCGAGTGTGTGCTTGACGACGCCGTAGCCCATGCACACAATCAGGAGGAGGAAGAAGGAGAAGGAGTTGCGCGCAGCGTTGAGGACGGCCACCACGATAAGTAGCACACGGGAGCCGAGGTTCGAGCCGTGGCGGTTGAGGAAGTCTGGAGATCGACGGTGGTTAGCAATCATGTAGGGAGAAGGGACGAACTGCGAGCAAAACGTACCATAGAAGCCCCATGTCATCAGCATTTCAACGACGAGGAAGATAAGGATAGCTGTGATGTAATTCTGCACAGCCAAGATATCTGAACGGTGCTGGAAGTAGAGGAAACCCCAGAACGCCAACACCAGGGCGTACAAGATGGTGATGCCGCCATAGAATGGCAGCTTGGGGATCTGTGTAGCGGGGAGCTCTCCATAGGCGTTCCGGAACTCGACAAGCGCCTCGTACCTATCGGCCGTATACTTGTCCGTGAGCACGCAGTAGTAACCAGTGTTCTTGATCTGGTACTTGACCGGAGCTGATTTCTTGAGATGGATGGCGTCGGTGAAGATAATATTCTTGGATAGCGCAGTGGCGTTGGGTGCGAGGATGTACTTTCCCACGTCGGTGGTGTTGCAGTATCCGGCGTCGACATACTTGGGCTCGCAGATGCCAATCCTACGGTCGGCGCCCTCGGGAAGAACACCGACGAGATCCGAGTCCTGCCACTCAAAGATAAGGAGACTGACGATAGGATCATCGCCAGCGTCGGAGCCGAAGTCTGTAAACTTGACACTGATGAAGGGATTGACTGGGCCACTCCATGTCTCTTTACTGTACATGCCTGCGCATCGTTGCCGGTTCTCTTCGGTTTCGTCCTGCCATTGAGGATGACTTGTCAGCACTTCCGTGTTGTCTATTGTAGGACTAATGATGTGTGTGTAGCCTGGTACTTACTAGCTTGACCTCCAGGGCCTGTGCCGTCCATGCGGACAGCGCCAGGAGGAAGAAGGCATACGCCCAGCTCCTCATTGTAGCTGCTCAAGAGGATGTCGGTTCTCAGCCGTCGTATAGGGTAGGGTATATCGTTGGCGGTTTGTATAGTTCGTTCGTTCGTTCAGCAGTGCCCCGAGGTTGCTGCTGGCCTGGTGTCCCCGGAAGAGATGGATGATCAAGGGGAGGACGGGGCTCGGTCGCGAAACATGGGGTTCCTATTCTCGGTTACGTATGCGGGATCCCTTGGCTGCGGCTTCGATAGCTCGTGGGACGGATTAGGCGTCGATGGTCGAAACTCGAAAGGTGCAGGAAGGAAGCGAGGGAGAGTCGAGAAGGAGGAAGAGGACAAAGTTCAGTTGAGATGAAACAGTTGTCGTGGAGCTTGGGAGTCGATCAGTCCAAGATGCTGTACAAGCTGTTTGGCTGCTGTGTCCCTCCAAGTGTAGTGTACTTGTGCAGGCATTCTGTCAGGAACCCCCGGGCACTTGTGTCGTTCCGCACCAGCACAGCCTTGCAATTAATATGAGCACAGTGACGCTCACACTGGCTGAGTCCCCTGCTGCTTCTAAAACTGGCCCAAGACGGGCACCTCGACGGCCGACGTCAGGGCTGTTCCAGCTTCTTGGTACAGTGCGGGTTGTGGGGCGGCTGACGAAGCTCATGTTATGTCATGCAGGCGGATAAGATAAGCGTGTGGGACTTGGCCGTTGAAAGCCAAGGGACCGGGATCTGGACTTGTTCCCAAGTTCTAGACTTTGTCGCAAACACCAACCTACACCATCTTCAACCCGCCGGCTCGACAAGATGGGCAAAGGAACAGATAAACTATACATCACCCACTCCGAGTGGTCGTCATCGGACGCGTACGGCGCCAGTACTGGTGCCAATGCCGGTGCGCGTGCCCAGCGGCGCGGTGCCAACTTCAAGAAACTTCCCTTCAACTTCTGCGCCGCCAGTCTCCAACCCTTCAAGAACCCCGTCTGCACCCCCGACGGCACTATCTTCGACGTCGAAGTCATCGGTTCATGGCTCGAAAAACACAAGACGAATCCCGTCAACGGCGAACCGCTCTCGGCCAAGGATCTGATCAAGCTCAACTTTGCGCGCAACGGCGATACCACCGACTCGGACGAGAACAAGGGCGACCTCATCGATCCCGTTACCTTCAAGGTCTTCACCGACAACACCCACATCGTCGCCATCCGCCATGGCTCCTACGCCAACGTCTTCGCCTGGGAAACGGTCGAGCGCATGAACATCAAGGCCAAGATGTGGCGCGATCTGGTTGACGACGAAGAGTTCGGCCGCAAGGACATCATCACCCTACAAGACCCCCAGAACGTCTCCGCCAGCCGCGACCTCAGCCAGTTCAAATACCTCCAAGACGGCCAGGAAGCCATTCTCACCAAGGAACAGGAAGAAGAGCGCAAGGGCGGCAGCGTCAACATCGAAGCCCTCGGCCGCGTAGGCGAGAAGGTTCTCCGCGCCAAGGAAGCCGTCGAGCGTGCTCGCGCAGCCCGACAAGCCGGCGGCGCGGACGTCAACCGTCTCAACCAATCCCTCACCACCACCTCCAATTCCGCCTCCAACACCAACAAACCCACCGTGGCCCGCCAATCCCTAATCCAAGAGCGCAAACGCCCCACCAACGCAGCGACCTACACAACCGGCCTAACCGCCGCCTCCTTCACCTCGACCGGTCTGACCCCCTCCACCTCCGGCTCCCTCGCCCTCTTGTCCGACGAGCAATACCTCCTCAAACCCACCCACCGCATCAAAACAAAGGGCTACGTACGAATGGAAACCAACCTGGGCCCCCTCACCTTGGAACTCCTCCCCGAATTCGCGCCCAAAGCCGTCTGGAACTTCCTCCGCCTTTCCGAAAAGGGATACTACCGCGACGTCGCCTTCCACCGCTCCATCAGGAACTTCATGATCCAAGGCGGCGACCCTTCTGGAACTGGCCGCGGAGGCCAGTCGATATGGGGCAAGAACTTTGAGGATGAATTTGAGGGTCCCATGACCCACTCCACCCGCGGAATCTTGAGTATGGCCAATAAAGGAAAAAACACCAACTCCTCACAATTCTTCATCACCTACCGCCCCGCCTCCCACCTGGACAGGAAACACACTATCTTTGCCAAGGTGATTGAAGGGCTGGACACGACACTGACAGCGATGGAGAACGTAGCTACCGATGGATCGGATCGACCGTTGAACAAGATTGTTATTAAGGATGTTGTTGTACTGATTGATCCGTTTGCGGAGTGGATGAAGGAGAAAAAAGAAAAGGAGGGGGAGGAGGAAAGGAAAAAGGAGGTGGCGAGACAGGGAGGCACGGAGGATGATCGGACGACGTGGACGGGGAAGAGGATACGGGCTGATGGGACGGTGGAGGGGCAAGGAAATGGGGAAGGGGGAGGGCCAAAGGTTGGTAAGTATTTGGATGTGGGGGCTGCGAAGAAAGCTGCTACGACGACGACGGCGAGGAAAGCAGAAGAGGAAGAGGTTGATACGTGGGAGGAACCGGTGAGGAAAAAGGCCAAGATGGGAGGGTTTGGGAATTTTGATGGGTGGTGATTTTGTGGACTGGAGTCAAAAATTCTTTGTTTGAGCACACTATAGCAGCTTTGGAGTTAGGTTGGGTCCCGGTTGGTAAACTGGTGGTAAAAGGTCAATGGCATAATTTGCTTGTTTGTTTACATCACGGGTTGATAGAGAGAGAAAACTGTTGCATTAAGTACAGGCAAAAGCGCACCAAAAAGCAGATACCCCCATCAGGTCATCAATAGTCCTTCTATGTTCTCCCCATGTCTTTGGTATCTTATTGTTGACTTTGTACATTTGTTTGGTCTTTTGGTGTGTTTATGTTGCTCTCCTTGGTCGTATCAACCCGTAGCGACAGTGTGGTATCTTATCGTCCATAGACACTTCGGCCTATCCACCATGACCCAGTGCGTGTCGTACACGCGACTTCTCCGTTTCCGGTGTGTATCTGTACCCAAATCCTCAAGTCCTCGTATGTCAGATCAGCTGGGGATCTATCAATCCTTTCCCATCCTCCATCATTACCGGCCCAGCATGATACACTCCTTCTTGCCGAAGTCGCTCATGGAACAGTTCATGTTGTTGCTGAACCACCCTCAGATGCAGCGGCATATCCTCCATTTCACCCGTATTCATCCAATCCAGCCCAATTCCCAGTCCTGGCAACCACAGCGCCTGTTCTTCTGACTCATTTCCGTGTCCATCATCTTCAATATCAACGGTATCATGTTCCTCAAGCAGGTTGGCCACAGCATCTGCTTGCTTTACCCCCGTCTCCATATACAGTGTGCGTAGCCTGCCCACGACGTAACTCTTCACCTGCCCCGTGCATACCGATGACATCCCAACCATGTACAACGGCCAAACCACCGGGCTCGTCGCTGATACCAAAAGCACAAAGCGGCTAGCCTCCTCTTCTGCATCCGTTGAAGCGGGTGTTACTGGGTGAAGGATGGTGAGGTTCGCGCATTGAATCCTAGCGGGGTCCATGGGGCTCTGGCTGCTACCGCCGGAATCAGACGACCTAGCTGATGGGGATGTTGGTGGACTGGGGGTTTCGCGAACTTCGACACTCGATATTGGCGTCGAGCATGAGTTGTCGACACTGCCGTCTGTGGGATCCACGAGCCCAAGCAGTTGGGGTACGCTGCCACATATTGCCTCCAAGATCTCCCTCAACTTCCGCTTTGCGCTCGTGAACTGGTCTGCGTATGGGCCCGATGTTGGCTTTAAGCAGATCCCTCGCGAAAGCCGTTGGATCTCACAGATAATTGTCTCCAACAGAAGCATCCTAAGCATGCGGATACTATTCCACAATGTGGTATCCCATAGTGTGGAGTAGATATTGCAGACCCCGTTCAGCACCGCTGGATGGTGTCTCGTCAGTCGGAAGGTTTTGTATGGTAGGTCTGGAGAGCATCGGGCGGATAGTTGTTCGAATCCCTCGTCAAGGCTGAAAAGATGCGCCAGGATGTTGTCCGAGTCTACCAAGGTCCCGCTCAAGAGGTCGGCACGCACTTGCAAGAAGTTGTGCATGAGTGGTAACGCAGAAAGTGTAAGGCCTCCGAAGCCCTTAAGTTGAATTGGTTGAGGCATTGCATGCCATAAGTCGATCAGCGGTTGCGGCATTGGCATGGGCTCTCTGGACTGCAGGCAGCTCAACATAACCCGTTGGCAAAGCATCGATAACATTTTGACCCCTGCTTTTGTCTCAAACTGTGCAGTCCCTCGCAGTTTTGCGAGAGCTACTGCGCCGTTAATATGTTCTTGAAAAGCTTCGACAGTCCGCATGCGAGATGGATGCTCAGCTATCAGCTCAAAAAGGCCAAGGATTAGTACCGAGAGCATCGTAGTGTCTTTGACGGCTTCGATAGGCGTCTCCAGAGCGTGGTTAGTCAAGCGAAGAGCGGTCCCATAGGACTTCCAAGCGGCTTCCATCATATCTTGTGATCGAGTGACGCCTGCGAGACCAACCAGCCCCACGGCCGTCATACTGGCAAGGACGCTGTCAACATGCCGGTCCTGCGCCACTGAGGTGGGCTTCCATACGTCAAAGACAAAGCTGAAGTTGTGGTGACATGTCGTCTCCTCGACAGAGACATATCGGGAAAAGAAATAGGCGATGCCTTGCTGCTGACAAGTTGGTGAAAGGTCATACAATAGGGCAACCGCCGGGGTAACTGGCCAGCTTCCCGAATCGGGAGACATCGGTACACTGTCGTCATCGTCCGACCAAGCAGCTTCGGGTGTCGAGCTTGTGGGCCTCCTGGGGCTTGGAACGAGTAGCGAGAGTGATGTTTGCCGAGGTTCTGGTGTTGTTGAGCACCTCGTAGAACTGGGAGAACTGGGCGTCCTGACGGTGAGACGACGACGTCTTCGAGCTTTTTCCTCGGCTTTGTTCCGGACATGGTCGCTCTCATCTCGAAACATAAGATCGACAATATTCCGGTAACCAGGACACTCCTCTTTTCTCTTTTCACACTGGCCACAGCCCGGTGCTCTCTGATCACACTAGCTGCATGTTAGCCAATATGTTCTGTACATGTGCATTACATGAGACTAGAGCAAGCCGGAGGGCATGACGAATGATATGGGATGGGGGAGTTGCGGGGGAGGTCTTAGGGCGCTGCCGTCAAATATCTGGCTGTTTATCCATTGGGAGGAGTGGGGGCGGTGGTCATCTCTTGGGTATATACGATATGACCCGGGAATATGGATAATAGACAAGGTGTGAAGGAGCTGCCAAAAGTGGTGACTTACGCGAATCTTACGTTTCCGGCACACAGAGCACCCTTTGCTTGGCTTCCCGCAGAATACCATGTTCACGATTGCCGGTTCCGAAGGGCCGCACCGAGTTCAGTGGGTTTGATCAATCAAGTGACGAATAGACCAGGGCCTTGGTCTTCAGCTTGGGTAGGGCGCAAATGGTAGAGCAATGGCCAAAGGCAGCTCGACGCCACGGTTGTGTCCGGATCTGGTAAGGTACTATGGCCTGTACAGTTGCTCGAAGGTAGACCGGAGCACATCCCCCAACTACCTAGTAGTAGGCGTCCAGGTAGGCGTTCTGGAGGTTGAATATGGTCTGTATCAAAGAGGAAGGTCGATATGTCGAGCAACTCGTCCTGGTTCGCTGGCTGTCGAATAAGGTGGGACAAGACGGACCTGCCGATGCAAGAAGGGATTCGGTCAACGGGCAGGCCTTACTTAACTTGATGAGATAGGTCAAGATGGATTTCGAAGGAGGCCTCGAAGAAGGATATGTATAATGAGAAGTCTCGTCTCGAGACTGGCAGCCTTTTACATAGATTTGGTGATGGTGCCAGTATGATGAGCCATGCCGAGCCTAAGCCTGTCCGTTCGATCGGTTGTGCATAGGGCTATGGCTAGGGCGATGCGCAGATGGGAGGTGCCAGGCGAGAGGGTGACGGCAGTCTGTGACTGGTGCTCCAGGTGTGTGGAGGACGTGAAGAGAGGACCACTGGGCTGGTTTGCCTTACCTGCTCGGTAGCAGTACGCACAGCCTCACCGAAGACTTGGCAGGAAGATGGAAGGTCAGGACGATGGCAGGTTCATAAAGTCGAAAAGAGAGCGAGACATGGCCACAAGCCTCATCCGCGAACGCCCCCGTGGACGATGAGCGAGCAGTCCGCACTCGACTCGTGACATGGTGGACTTGTACGGTATCATTTTACGCCGATATCTTCGGGCAAGGTCGAACCAATCCGCCGTGTGAGTTGTGGCGAGAGAAGAGAGCATGGCTGTTCCATTGGGTGAGTGTGAAGTTGGGGAGAGAAGTTGAAGCTGCAGTCAAGATGTTGAGGTCGGATGTCACCTCATTGGTTTGTCTCGCCTGCCCTTTCCTATTTGGGCTACCTGTGCGAGAGCAATATTGACCCACTCAAGCCACAAAGACCCACTTGATATTCTTGGCATAAATGACTTCCAGTGGGCAGTGACCCCCCACGGGATCAGGGGCATCAAAAAGCTTAATTGATCATCCCCCGCAACGGAAAGCCGGATCTCTCCACAAACCACTTTCACGATGATGACATTGCATGTTGAAATGGAGATTGAGCACCGCCTCCTGTCGACTTTGAACTGGTGGTGATGTTACTCATGTGCGGAAGCTTTCTGGAATGGTTTCACCAGCATTCCAAATCTCCGTCATCTGCAAGATCGAGCTAAATTTACCTGGAACCGTCCCGTCTTTGCATACCGTCGACCAGTTCAGGTTGAATATGCCTTACTTTCCGTCTCTGAGCCCGTGTCCAGCCCGCAATGGCATCAGTTGTGTGCGCCACGAGTCAACGGGAGATATTGGAGCTCTTCTCTCATTGACCCAAAAACGAACTCGCCAGTGTCGAACCATTTACGAACGTACCTGGGCCCTTGCCAGAACGCCAGCTGTTACACAACACAACTACGGCCATAGTGTGGGCTGGACCCTGCTTATTCCGGCGGGAGATTGTTATCGGTGTCCATCAAGACTTTGGCCACTCTCTTGACCTCCATCATTGGCAAGATACTACCCTACGTATTGTGGATGGGCAAGATGGACCAGTTGCTATCTCTATTGTATCAACGGACGACTTGACGTGGACAACATCTCGATAATAAGCTTTAGGAAAAGCTTTCAGAATGTGTCCATTCCGCAACATTTTACGATGCCATGAAGCATGGCTGCGGCGGGGTGCTCAAGCTTCAAGCAGCACAGAGTCTAACCGAGAGATCGACCACCATCATGAAAGGAGATACACATTCCCATATCGCCGAATTTGTTGTTCACCAAAGGAATCAAGCCACAAGGGTCCTATGTGCTTCCATAAACCATACCCACAAGGCGATACAGATGCAGCTTTTGAACATACATAAGGCTTTCGTTCCCATTCAAGAACAAATCTTCGCTTCCGCTAACCAATCATTGTTGCCGGTGTGCTAGAAAGCCTTACCTGGGGGTTCTTATGGTCATACAAAACCTCCGGGAGCGCCCATTTGGCAGGCCTGGCCTGCAGCCAACTTTCGAGATTGCACACCCACCCATTCACTCAGTGTTACCCTTCAATGGGCACCAAAGACTCAGTGGAGATGGTGTGAAGGTGAGTCTGTGGCTTTAACTCTATCTTCTGTTTTCTGTGGTCCGTCATAAACACCAACCAGCGAGGACAGATAGTGTCGAAATAGTGTCCGTCAACGATTTGCACGATTCGCATATGTAGTTCAACTCGCCTTCGAAATCTACCCTGGCACGGAGGTTTCGATAACACAGTATGACGCCAAACATGGTTGGTCTCGGTAACCGATAAGGACTACGATGGTCCTTCAACCTGCTTGGTTGACATCGGTGATCTTAAAGGTTCACCGAGGCTTTGCTTCATCAGCTTTATCTTGTGACCATATCATGACATGTCTGCGATTCAATTTTTCGGAAAGTTGTGTTTTCAAGTTCCAAACCATTGAGCATCCGAGTCCACACCAATATACAGTGGACTAGTTATCATTATCAAGATGTCACTCGACGAACTTCACTTCTGACAGTATAGAATAGATGACGTGACCGGCAAGATAGCCGAACGGATCAGCCGCGGTATAGCTCAGTTCGTTCGAAATGTAACTAAGCGACGGGGCATCGCCGCATCGGTTGGGGCGGTGCAGCGGCTTCTCAGATCTCTCCATGTGATGTCTTCTTGCCATCCATGTCCGTAAATAGAGGTAATCTCGAATCATGGATACGCTACCCGTTCTTCTACGTAATTGCCAGATTGAATGCTATTTAATCATCAAATTTGAATGCTAGAGATCCCCTCATACCGAGTTGACATTGATGCCCGGCGTTCTCCACAAAATCGGCCCCACATATCCGCGTCCCGTCCAGAATCCGGCCCGGAATCCAGTCCGGACACGAATGAGAGGCCCGGCGCACCGGCTGGTCGGTTTTGAACGACTTACCAGGATCGGAATTGTCTCAAGATTGTTGTTTCATTGAGCATCGGATATTGTTATGCAATCTTAGTGCCAGATAGGGTGAGAGTAACATATTTGACAGTAGCTTAGACACTCCACAGCTACCGCTCAAGTATGATATCGCAACTTGTCTCTACCTGCCTTAAAAGAGATCAGAAGACAAGACAGTCTCTCTGGGCATGATATTTTGGGGTTTAAGGGATACTGAACAGCCATAAATGTAGGAAAGACCACAAGGCAGAAGCCGCTGTAGTGATTCTGGCAGTCTAAAAATGCCAAGACATGGCACTTCGATAGCAGCTTGGTGGGGCATCTTCGAAAGTTACTATTCGAGAAATCGCAAATCCATACCCCGCGATGACGGATCCATCTCCGAACATCTTTTGAACACCATTACAAACTACAAGCACATAGACGGTTGCCATCTCTTCCACGTCGTACCGAGGGTTCCTAGTGACCATCCAATTGCCCAAAACCCCCATGAAGAATCTACCAACAACATGCCGGTAAGTCCACGACCAGCTCATCTCTCTTCTTTTCCTCCGTCGCATCGCTAACCATCCCTTCCCTCCTCCTCCTCCAGCTCATCCTCATAACCGGCCTACCCACCTCGGGCAAATCCACGCGCGCCGCACAACTTTACGACTACCTCACCGAGCGCATCGCCGCCGAGTCTTCCACCTCCACATCTTCAACACCCAAGTTCCGCCTGCACCTGATCTCCGACCAAAGCCTCTCCATCTCGCGCTCCGTCTACGACCTCGACCCAGCGCACACACCCGCGCACGTCCGATCCGCCAATGCCTCCGAGAAGGACGCGCGGGCCGCGCTCTACGGCGCCGTCAAGCGCGTGCTGTCTCCCAGGGACATTGTCATTCTCGACACGCTGAACTACATCAAAGGGTGGCGGTACCAGCTGTACTGCGAGGCCAAGAACGTGCAGACGCCGTTTGGGCTGGTGCAGATTGGTTGTCCCGTGGCGAGGGCGAGGGGGGTTAATGAGGCTAGGATACAGAGGCAGGAGCAGCAGGAGCAGCAAGAACAAAACGGCACAAAAGACGAGTCATCAACAACAACCTCAACCACAACAACAACAACAACAGCAGCAGCAGGAGCAGCACCAAAATCCGGCGACCTCCACCCCGAAACATACCAACAATCCCACCAAAACTGGCAACACAAACAATTCGAAGACGACTCCACCGGCCCAGATTTCGAAGACGTAACCCTCAGCCCCTCGGATGTTCAAGAACCATACACTCCCCGCTCCAACTGGGAAAACCTCGTCTTCCGCTACGAAGAGCCCAACCCCATGTCGCGGTGGGACTCCCCGCTCTTCATCCTCACCTGGGACGACACCCCCACCGACACCCACAAAGTGTTTGACCAGATCTGGGACGAGGTGATCGTCAACAAGCCGCAAAAGCTGATCCGGGCGAATAAGTCGACGGTGCAGCGGGATAAGGATCCGGGCGGGGATTACTTGTATGTACTCGAAAAAGAGACGCAGGATATTGTGAAGAGGATTTTGGAGCAGCAGGCTGAGGTGGGGGAAGGTGGGACGGTGAGGTTGTCGAGGAGTGGAACTAAGGAAGAGGGGGAGGAGATGTTGGAGGTGGAGTTGCCGGGGAAGAAGGTTGGGTTGCCGCAGTTGCAGAGGTATAGGAGGGCGTTTGTGGGGCTGAACAGAGGTGGGATTGGGTTGGAGGCGGTAGGGACGTTGGCGGCGGGGAGGTTGAGGGAGAGCTTTGTTGGGTACTTGAATGATGCTTTTGAGAAGGAGATGTGAGAAGGGTGGGTTGTAGATACCGTGTTGTTGGAGAGTGAGGATGCTACGGGATCATAACCTTGAAGGTCCACTCACCTTCTTCTCACAACACATCACATTTTGCGCCCCATGGATACCCAATATCAAATCAAACAAAACTATTGGCATTGACATGCTACCCTGTATTCAGAGAGTTGAATCCTGTCATCTAGATATCCTTAATCCGGTTCATGTGACCCGTTCCAGTCCGCAACACCTCAAACCTGAACCCTTTTGTAAACCCATTTTTCCCCATCCATATGTTATGTGACCAGGTACCTACGCCTTTTCCGAATTTAAGCAGCCCAACTCTCCAAGTTCCTCAGAACGCACCACTCGCCCTTCTCGCCACCCTCTCTGTTGACCAGCTTGCCAATGGTGTAGACCTTCTCGCCCTCAGCCTCCAAGCCCTTGACCACGGCATCCGCAGCCTCAGGAGCGACAGCCAAGACCATACCGATACCGTTGTTGAACGTTCTCGCCATCTCAGTAGGGACCACGGACTCTCTGAGCCACTTGA
The DNA here is from genome assembly GCA_009806235.1 of Neurospora sp. CHS-2018c. NCBI lineage: Eukaryota > Fungi > Ascomycota > Sordariomycetes > Sordariales > Sordariaceae > Neurospora > Neurospora sp. CHS-2018c. Next base: position 97,258 of record RAPC01000087.1, on the reverse strand, counting down.
ACACAGCAGGGTGTTCCCAGGCAGCGACGTCGATCTCGGCGGCCAGGTGCTTGGGGAGCATGCGAGGGACGTTCTCAGTCAGACCACCACCGGTGATGTGCGCCATACCCTTGACTGCCTCGCCGGTCTGAGCGAGGACCTTGAGCAGCGGCTTGACGTAGATGCGAGTGGGGGTGAGAAGGCTCTCGCCAACGGAGGCAGAGCTGTCCCAGGGTGCCTTGTCGGTGTAGGACAAGCCGCACTTGTCGACAACCTTGCGGACAAGAGAGAAGCCGTTCGAGTGGACACCAGAAGAGGCAAGGGCAATGAGCACATCGCCCTCAGCCATGGCCTCCTTCCTGGGAAGACGCTGAGCGGCCTTCATGACACCAATGGCAGCACCAGCAGCATCATAGTCATCGCCAGTGTAGAGGTCGGGCATCTCAGCGGTCTCTCCACCAACCAGTGCGCAGCCGGCATCCTTGCAACCTTGAGCGACACCTTCGACGAAAGCGGCGGCAACTGAGACGTCGAGCCTGCTGCAGCCGTAGTAGTCGAGGAACATGAAAGGCTCAGCACCCTGAACGACCAAGTCGTTGACGTTCATGGCGACCAGGTCGATACCAACGGTGTCGTGCTTGTTCATCTTCTGGGCAATAATGAGCTTGGTGCCAACACCATCGATGGCGCCAACAATGATGGGAGCCGAAGGGTATCCAGCTTGAGAAAGGTCGACCTCGCCTCCAAATCCACCGATGATAGCATCAGCGCCGGGGCGGCGAGTAGTAGCGACAGCAGCCTTGATGCGGTCAACAAGCTCGTTGCCAGCGTCAATGCTGACGCCAGATTGGGCATAGGTAAGCTTGTCAGACGAAGACTTGTCGTCGCGGAAAGCACGGTGAGCAATATCCTTGCGATAGTACATGCCATCGAACTGGATGAGCTTAACGCCCTCGTAAGCCTTGTCGACAGCGGCGCGCAGAGTCTCACCAACGGCCTCAGCAGCAATAACACGACCACCAGAAGAGACGAGGGAATCGCCGGAAAGCTTGGTTCCCGCGTGGAAAATGTTGATACCAGCAGGAGGTGTAGATACCTGCATGGGAATGTTCTTGGGGTAGGAGTTGGGGTACCCGGGGGCAGCAACGACCACAGTGGCGCTGAACTTCTGCTCGACCTCGACGGGCACGTACTTCAGGAGGGGAATGGGGCCAGAGCAGGCCACCATAATCTCGGCGAGGTCGGACTTGAGCAGAGGAAGGACGGTCTGGGTCTCGGGGTCGCCGAAGCGGACGTTGTACTCGAGGACCTTGGGGCCGTTGGGGGTGATCATCAAGCCGGTGAAGAGGCAGCCCTTGAAGGGGAAGCCGTCTTTGCGCATGCCGTCAACGGTCGGCTGGAGGATTTCGCGCTCGACCTGAGCAAGCAAAGCCGGGGTAGCAATCTTGGTAGGCGCATAGCATCCCATACCGCCCGTGTTCAAGCCAGTGTCGCCCTCACCAATGCGCTTGTGATCCTGGGCGGCAGGGAGAGACTTGATGGTAGTACCGTCGCAGAAGGAGAGGATGCTGAGCTCGTCGCCCGTCAGGAACTCCTCGATAACGACCTCGTCGCCGGCATTGCCGAACTGCTTGTCCAGCATAATCTCCTTGAGAGCCTGCTGGGCTTCCTCCTGAGACTCGGGGATGATGACACCCTTGCCAGCAGCCAAACCGGTAGCCTTGATGACGACATTGTGGCCCACCTTCTTGAGGTACTCGCTGGCCTTTTCGTAGTCGGAGAAGTTCTCGTAGGCGGCGGTGGGAATGTTGTGCTTCTTCATGAAGTCCTTGGAGAAGGTCTTGCTGCCCTCCATGCGCGCGGCATCCTTGGAAGGGCCGAAGACGGGGATACCGACCTCGCGGAAGACGTTCTCGACGCCATCGACAAGCGGCTGCTCGGGGCCAGGGACGACGAGGTTGATGCGCTCCTTCTTGGCGAGGTCGACAAGGGCAGCAAAGTCGTTCTCGGAGACGGTGTTGTTGTTGGTGACCTTGGGGAGGCCGGCAGTGCCACCGTTGCCGGGGACCGCAATGATTGACTCAACGCTGGGCGACTGGCTGAGCTTCCAAGCCAGGGCGTGCTCGCGGCCGCCGCTGCCGATGAGAAGAATGCGTAGTGACGACATTGTGATTTGTGTTCTTGTTAGGGGTCTGGGTCGATGAGAATTCGGCGACACCAAATCCTCTTGACCTCCATTTCCATCAGCACAGGAGGAAAAAAGGGAGACGGAAGGTTGGCGACAAGAAATTTCAATTTACCCCTCGGAGCCCCTCCCCCGCAATCGCACGAGTGCGAGGTCGCGCTGACTGGTTAAGCGACTGAAGAGTCACACGAATTGGCCAATCCCGAGTCACTTTGGGAGTCATTGCCAGATCGCTCCGAAATAGGAAATCGCCCTTGCTGTTTCACGCTGGCTCGGCTGGTCGCTAGCTGATAAGAGCTTAGCGGCTGCTGAGCATCGGACCGCAGTCCAACAGAGGCTGTCAGTTGCATGCGATGTTAGGACGCTATCTCCCATCTTTCAAATTTTCTCTTGTTGACATGCGGTTCTGGCATTGAACCCCATCTGTCCAGAACATGGTTGATGGATGTAGTTTATCAGCATTGGATCCTATGGAACATTGAGCTGCCTTTGAACTTGCCCGACGGGTCGCAGTAAGCCCAGCAAGCTGTCCCACCTGGAGAACCTGCTAACCGTCTCCGAGAGCAGATGACTGGTATTCCGCGCCAGTTTCCGATATCCCGCCGAGTGGTTTTTGGGTGGCAAAAAGGAAGGCTTTCGGGGACAAAACCTTCGTGCTGCTTTTCCATGCCATAGCATATTGGCCAAAGAGGTTCACAAGCTCGTAACTGGGTGATGGGGTAGTATATCAACAAGCGGAGACCTGGGGTGGTGCCATATGATACCGTCGCATGGTAACCCCAGCCTGTGTTACCTATCACGATGACACCAGGCCACGAAGACCATGTCTTGGATGTTTGCAGAGCTTTGAGATGACTCTTTACTGACCTCTGGTTCTCGTGTTTAGGACTCGGACCTCAGGTAAGGAAAACCTCAGTGAAAGGCTCTCATCATGTCCAAAGCATTGTGGCCGGGTCACAGATAGAGATTGTATTTTCCTCTGGCCATTTCCGTGGGAGCATAGTTTGCGCGTGGTCGACGAGAGCGTTTCACTGCTACTGCTGTAGGATGCCCAGTTGCAAACCGCATATGTCGAGTCCGACAGTGTTGAACGTACCAGCTCGGATCCCAAACATCTTGCGCATGAAGAATTCAGAGCATCGTGAAACCTTCGGGTCCGGGCTTTCGGGTTCGAGAAGCGTGGCTGACTGCGTGAGACAAAAGGAGCTTATTCTGTTGGAACAAGTTGAAAAGAAGAAACCTCAAGCGTAACACAGCTTTGTCGTCCAATGCGTCCTGCCGACAGCGAGGCAACCTCGATGAGGGAAGAAGGCGATGGGCGCCCATTTGCTAAGTACCCATACTTGCCGTGAGGTTGGCGCAGGGCAAATTGATCAAGTACCTCCTCGGATGTCTCGTGGTTCATGATACTGGGAGATTTTGCTGGGATCGAGTCAGAGGTTGGAAAAACAAGAATCTGGTCGCTGGCATCCGCCGTCCAGCTTCTTTGATAGCAGTCAGCTCTCAGTGTAACAGAACCCGAGTGCCGCGATCGACAGAAGAGGTGACCACTGGAGACGGTTGGACATCCAACGAACTTGGAGGACTTCATGCTGAACGTCTGAGAGAGATCTCGATGCAATAAGGCTGGGACTTCCTGAACAGGACATAAGCCACGAAAACAGGACTGGAGAGGATGTCGGTATACGGGAGCTCATCTGCCAGCTTGACAATGACTTCATGTCGGGCCCGAGCAGCCTGCCTCACCTGCCAATCGACCAAGGTTGCATTCGCTTCCAACATCAGTTGAGGGAAGGCGAGAGGAAAATCACAAAGCCGTTCGACACTGTTGCAAGACCTGTGTGTAGATCAAGTCACTTGCGCAAGGTACGGTTCAACGGAGCGAATATCAGTGGGCGTCCTTCATGTCGATTCCGTTCCGTCGTGGTGGACCAACCGCGAATCATCATGAGTTGCAAAACCTGAGTGAGAGGAAAAAGCAAAGCGTAATAGGGTTGATGGACAGGTACCGGGCTGCTGTTAGAGGTCAGTGCTTTTGGCTTAATTGTTAGTCAGTTATCTCGTGTTGCGGTGTGATTTCGGTGCATCCATGCTATCGCTCTAGCAATTACACTACAACAGACGGAAATGTAACGTTCACATCAATGTCAACCACGCTCACCACTGCCTCTCGCACGCCATCTGCCACCCTCGTCAGAAATATCTCGAGAAACGGTTGAAGCTGGTCAGGTATTCAGTATACAAGCTCATATGCACCACCTGATTGACTACCAAAGGGACGCTGCTCCACGGCTCTTGTTTGATGGTGCCTGATCTTTCCAAGTCCTGGGCAACGGCCCCGCCTTGCTACGGGAAGTAAAGGTGGGCGAGCCGCAGTGTCTGCCAAGAAAAATGGCTGGTGCTTCCCGTCCTTCGTCCATCTTCCAACTCTTTTCAACTGATCATCAAATTCCGTTGGAGCCTTTCATCAACATCCAGCCAGTCAGCCTTTCATCTGGAGTCCGGGATACAAACCAACCGGATGACTTGTCATCCCATTCGCGACTATGCGCAGGAGACGATGAAGTGCTCTCGACGATGCTACCGTGACTGCCTCCTCTTGCTGCGTATCGGACACCACGGCTCGGTCAACACCAGCTCATCATGGGTGTCGATGGTCAGGCACCGTCAAATGAGCAGCAATTGAGCAGTGGGTACGTCGAAGCGAGCAGCATTGTCGACAGGAATAGTCACGAGAGTTGAGACGGAACCCGTAAAAGACATGGGCCAAAAGAGCATCTCGCCTGCTATCAGAGAGTCGAGTCGCCTCAGAGCCCAATGGCGACATCCAATGCCCTGCACTGCAGTGTTCGACTCACCAATAATCACAGCTCCTCAGGTCACCTCGCATATCAGCAAGATATCATGTACCCGAGACTTGTCAGACACACCAACAGTCACTCGACGCTGGCCAGAACACCATGGCCCATAGTGGAAGCCAAGCTGCCAGCACCTCATCACCTTGGAGCTAGCGACAACTTGTCTCGGCACCTGTTGCGATACCTCGTCCCTTTTTCGCTTGACTCGCCCACTGAGTGGTGCCAACAACAAGCGCTATACTAGACGGGCAGATGCTGTTCAGCTTCACTCGGTATGTACACTTCCCTCGCTCCGACATTTTGGTCAACCCATTCATCGTTGCCCACGATGTAGGTGCCAGGACCGGTCCCACTTGGCCGTTGATCATCCTCTGGCCGGAAATCAACGGTTGAGATGACGCCATGTTACTATTCGGAACTCAACTAGGACAGGTCTTCACAACGCCGTGTATAGGCTTCAAAGAACCCTCTGGATAGTCCGACAACAACTCGGCACGGTCTACGGCTATTATAGCGGCCATCTAATGTGCAAAGGGTGCTCGGGAGACAAGTACCGGAATACTGAAGAGGGGTCAACGGGATTCTTCTCTTTGTTCCTGTCTGGATATTCGGCTAACCCAACAGGTTTTGCTTCCTATGGCCAGGTTGTGAGACCTGCAGATCGCGTTGGCTGCAGCCAAAGCTCCCCTGGGCACGAGAATCTCTAGCAAATTTTCTTTGGGTCCTGCACGAACCTTCGTGTTGCGACAAGATCATCCGCACCACAACCGTCCGAACACCCAACCCAGCCAACCACGAACCAGTTAGGGCGGCTATTGCAGGGCGACCTGGATCTGGCGGGTGGTCAGATTTTGCAGTAGTTCCTCGCCAGGGCCAGCCACACGCCCGGGAGCTCTTCAGAACAGAAAACTCCCGATTGCATCGCCAAATCCGGACTCCAACTCACTAGCCTCTACCATATCTCCACTAGTGAGAGCTGTGATGTGCTCTTGACAGTCGCCGCGCATGGATTTGCAGCTTGACGCAGTCGAAAAAGCAAGCGTCCTGCCATGCGATCAGCAGGAGTACATACGGAAGCAAGGGGACCTCTGTTGTCTAAACCACCAGCCAGTGTTGTCCTACCCTTCACGGGAACCGTCTTGTCAGTCAACGGCTTATTTTTCGAGCGTTATAGCAGCTATAGCAGAGTATCCAAAGCTGGAGAAGCCATATGAACAGACAGAGAAATCCCAGAGGGCTGCCATGATTTTTCAACGTCATCTCACTGCCGCAACGACATCATTGGCAGGGGTTCTGATCGCTCTGAGCCAGGGGCCCAGGGAGGGTCAATCCCACCCTACGACTTTCAAACCGCGGGGGAACACGAGAAAGTTCTTGATTCGCTGATTAGTCCAACTTACGATATGGCTAATGCCACTCCCGGTTCTCAAGTCCGGTGATACCCTTCAACTAACCATGTACAGTTGACTTTCGAGGGTCTCTGTAAGCCCAGATATCGTGTTCGACATTCTCCTCACAATGCTAGGGAACGCCACACGAAAACGGGCGGTTTTGTGATGTGTGATATCTACCCCCCCGTGTCCATGGACCGATAAATGTTGTTGGAACAAAGCAACTGGAAGGGATATGACCAACAAGCTCTCCCCTACCGAATTTGGATGGTGAGGCTACCTCGAGGGATAAGGCTATGGTCAGGGGTGTAAACATCCACAAGCACACTTGCCAGCAAGTTCAACACCAAAAACGATAGTCCTGGACTTTGGATCGGCGCTATCTGACTGTGCGTACCAGGGAGGTTGTCGCCCCGGATGTGAAGGCCTCTCACAACAAGGCTCCATCATCCGGAAGATACATTGCAACACAACATAGCTACAGACCGCACATCTTGTATGGCCAACCAAAATCAGCCGGATCCAGCAACTGTCTCCGTCTACGGCAGTCCCACACAAACTCCTTGATGGAGCTCTCCCTGGTACCTAGCTTACACGGCTTCGTGGTTGCCCAACCTCGCGGCCCTTCTCTGGATTTCCTGCGGACCCATCCTTCGCTTCCCGTTGTTGCAACGCCATCAACCCCAAGGGCCCATCCCTCTCGGTTTTTGGGTACCCTGCAGTCCAAGTAAGACGGAACCAACGATGTCATTGCAAACATATCCACCTCTTCTGTTGGGTTCTCTGCCTACCTCTACCAGGCTACAGGGCCCTGGTGGTTTTCCTACCCCTCTGCTCCCGTCTTGCACATGTATAACAAGCCACCGTCCCGTTCCTACTGCATGTGTTCTGTCCTTCTTTCTGTTTCCCAGCCTTTTCGGTCAAGCATCTCCCAGCCAACCCTCTCAAGTGACTCCTTCGCTAAGGTTACTTAAGCCTCTCGCTTCCTCAAGTCATCCTCACGATATCTGAACATATCAGACCCTCGTTACACACCTTACACATCAACAACCCTTATTCTACAAGATGAAGGCCGCTCTATCTCTCGTTGCCTTGGCCTCCTCGGCCATTGGAGCCAACATCCCCAGAGGTTATGGTCATGGTGGTGATCACGTTAGCTATACAACTGAGGTGATTGTTACTTACACGACTGTATGTGGCTATCCTATCCTTATACTTATTTCAAGAGTCCTCGATGCTAACACATATAAAAGGTGTGCCCGGAGACCACCACGATCACCAAGGGTGGTGAGACTATCACCAAGACCTACACTACCACCAGCACCGTGGAGACCAAGGTTCCTACCGTCATCACCGTTACCGATGTTGCTCCCCCAGTAACAAAGACGGATGAAGCCAGTATGTGTCTGACTTGACCGTCCCAGTTTGATATCACCTGCTAACCAGAGAAACAGTCATCTACACCACTATCACTGAGCTATGCCCCATCACTGAGACCAAGGTAGTCGGCGGCTCTACTGTTGAGGTTGTCTGGACGTCCACCTCCACCCTCTACACCAAGGTCCCTCACACCGAGACCGTCTACACCACCTCAGTCGCAACCGAGTACGAACACACCAATGTCTACCAGACGGTCGTATGCCCAGAGACGACCATCACCACCGTCTCCAAGGGCGAGACCGTCTACATCACCAAGACGAACACCATCACCACGGCCGTCACTGAGGTGCACACTTACACCACCGTGATCCCTCAGACCATCACCAAGGCCGTTGATGTCACCATCCCCATCACCAAGAGCGAAGGTGTCGTGGAGACCAAGTACTCGACCGTTGTTGTCTCGGCGAACAACACCATCTACACCCCCATCGCTCCTCCCCCTACCACCGTCATCCTTCCCACCACCTCGACCGTGGGATCTTCACCTATCAGCGAGACCAGCGCTGCTGCCCCAGTCGTGGGCGCCGCCAACGTCGTCATGCAGAAGAGCCCTGTCGTGGCCCTCATTGCTGGCCTTTTCGGCGCTATCGCTCTTCTCTAGACGAAAATAGTCTGCGAAGATGAAAAACGGTTAATGATGCAAACGACGCTCCTTTATGATACCCTTCTATTCATATAATGCACGTGGATACGACTTTTCATGTCCTGCATTTTTCGGCATTCGGGAAAAGGGGTAATGGTGGGAGGATACCTCTTTGGCTTTTGATGATATGCGAGGAGCTATGGATGGAGGAGTTGGGAAATGTTTACATGATGAATTCACGGCCAAGCCACTGCTGAATCGGGGCTCTCCTGAAAGACGAAGAACCGAATAAGGTTAATGGGCTGGCTGGGAAACGGATATAATGAAGATACCATACCATTCAATTGTACATATAGATCAGAATCCCTCTCGGGGTTTATTTTGGAGTTTATAATTGAAGGATTCCAAACTACCATATCTCCTCCCGTTACTTGGGCATCCGAACCACCTACTCCAATTCGAGTCGACTCGACTCGACTTCCATCCCAACAAGCTGTTTGCACCTTCGGAAAAAGTGAGACATTTACAAACAACACTAGCACAGTAGCACGGTGGTCGTCCGGGAGTCCGGGTACCTTGCACATCACTTTCTTGTCGTTCGTTCGTTCGTCCATTGTTCCTGTTTCACCGCGGTTTAAAGCTCCGCTGATGAGCTAAACTTGACATAAAAAGAAACGTGAAATCAGGATGAAATCAGGTACAGAACGCAAGGGGCCTTGAGCACGGCCGTTTGATCTCAACATATCCTGGGGGAAGGTGCTCGAGACTGGGGAGATGTTTGGTGTCCGACAACAGCATATGCCGGTCGTTGACTGGTACGCTTTTCAACTCTGTGATTGAGGAGCACGAGGTTAATATCGGAGATTTATGATTCAATGGCTTACAAGCAGTCTCATAGAAACCAAATTTGGCGCTGGATCTGTTTGAATCTCCAGTTTGGAATCGAGGTTAAGGATGGAAACACCCAAATCGCAAACTCCTCCACACCACTTTGCTTCTCCATCCCAGACTTCGGCGTCATCCCGTCCAGGGAAGTTAATGACCTTATGCCTAGCCCGTGCCTTCCTCCGTCGAAACCAGGTCCTTGGGATTGAAATCTCTGGTTGAGTTCAGCGAGGAAGGAGCGATGGTTGTAGGTTGGAGTATTTTACCTCCTTCCGTTTATCTTTGTCAAAATGATGCTTTATCACCCAGAAAAAAATATCATCAACCGAAATCTTATTGCATGTTATTGTCCCTCAAAACCCCCCGACGTCACACCCGTATATCTTCACCTATACCGTGATTCAACAACAACTCGAACAACCTACACTTAACAACAAAATGAACTGGCCCCTCATCCTCATGACCCTCGCAGTCCTCTTAGGCCTTTCAGCCTTCCCCATCATAGCTTTCTGGCCTTCTCCCGCCTCCGCTATACCTACCTCTACGCATTCCCACACCGACAAGACCAGCAATACCCCAAGTCTACAAGCAAGGGCCATCGGCGGTGTTAGTGAATCCATTCTATTCCCAACATCTGGATTGATATATCTGACTTTCAAAACAGATCCTGATCTGCAACGGCCCCAACGCCGCAAACGTGTGCCTACAACATCTACGAAATGGAAACTTGTTACAACCTGCCGGAGCAGTTCTTTCGGAATGCGAATACTTTTGCGTTGGACGAGGGCGGGTGGTATTGTTATCCTTATATGTAAGTGGTGTTTTCAGTTTGGTTGGGTTGTTGCTTTATTTTGTCTCCATGTGCACCTTGGGCATGTGGTGTTGTGGTAGATCTTGAGCACTGAGAAATGTGCGAGAGATGTATAGCTTATGAGCCATCCACATCATTCTTGATCTCCCTCGTTAAATCTTTCGAGAATCATTGAAGATCATATCACAAAACACTTAACTACCACCTATCATCGCAACCTGAACTAGTCAGCTTCTTCCCAAAGTCGAATGGTACACGACATACCTGAGCCCATGCCATTGCCTGCCATCCATCCATACACTTCATTTTCGGACACTCCCTCGTGGTACGGCATCACATATACGATCTGCATAAGTACATACTAACCTCGAGCTTGAACCCGATCGGTCAATAGCATGTCTTGCGGAGAAATCTGCACCTCACCCGAAGGCTGTACTCTCGGCGGCGTGTCGTCCCAGTACGAGCACAAGTTCAACCTCAGCGCGGTGGGATGGGATCATTATATCTCTTCGTTTGAGTGTCACTTGGGCGTTGCTCCGTCTGTACCGTAGCTGTCATGATAATGACATGACTACACCAGGAGTAGGGCCTGGATTTGGGCGAAAGGGAATCATAACCGAAACGTAAGAGACGGAAAAGCTCCAATGATGGTTGAGCTCCCTTGATAGTTGAGCAATGGTGAAGAGGTGTGGTATTCGCGAAAGTATAAGATACCCTTAACAGGTCTTGGTGCTTTGTAGACGTACAGTTGTTCCGCCATCCTCTCGGCCTATCAACCACCGCTCCCATGGAGAGCTGTTCGTTGCTGGTTCACATATCGAATACCACACAGGACATAGCAAATGTTGAAAAACCGAAAGAGACGGTATTGTTGTAGAGGATATCGTCGAAACTACGACAACTGACAAGTTGACAACCCTTTATAATATATCCTCGGGTTAGGGTCGGCAATTCGGAGACATGCCCCGATTTACCTAATCATCCCTTCATGCGCCCCTTGTCTCTTGGCCACAATTCCATGGGCAGATGACGGCATTGCATCTTTTTTGCGGTGTTTTACCCCGCCTACGCGGCATCGGCAGTGAGCTTTAGGTGGGTGGGGTAAGGTACCTTGACAGCTTGACCATTTACAGCTTCAATTGACTTCGAATTGATGAGGGGAACAAGCCGATATAGTGTCAAGATAGGCTTTAATCCAAGCGGGGTGTGACCTGATAAGTTTTTGGTTTTATAATGATAACAGCCGGAAGTTTCCTTCATAACTGCCGTGTTCAAAGAGGAACTTGTCATCTTTGCTCTTTCCACTCTTCAAAAGTCAAGCTCGCCGCCAACTCAGCATCAAGTCGTCGAGTCCTCCCTTCGTCATCACATTTCCTCGCTGCTATCATTCAACAACAGCAACATCAACAACAACAACACACAACATCACCACAACCAGACTGAGATCAACAACAACAGCAACCACCGCAGCCAAAATGGGTCTCACAGTCAAAGCAACCATCGCCTCCTTCGGCGGCAAGCTCTTCAAGCTCTCCCACCCGTCCACCTCCACCGGCACCGACATGGCCGTCAACCTGTACCTCCCTCCCCAGGCCCTCAAGTCTCAAACCAAGGTCCCGGTCCTGATCTACCTCTCCGGCCTAACCTGCACCCCCGAGAACTGTTCCGAAAAGGGTTTCTTCCAGCACGGCGCCTCTAAGCGCGGTCTGGCGATCATTTACCCTGACACTTCTCCCCGGGGTCTCAACCTCCCCGGCGAGAAGGACTCATGGGATTTCGGCGAGGGAGCCGGGTTTTACGTCGATGCTACGCAGGAACCGTGGGCAAAGGGGTATAAGATGGATACGTACATCACGCGCGAGCTTCCCTCTGTTTTGTTTGGGGACGACTCAGAGTTTGGCAAATATCTGGATGCCGAGAGAGTCAGTATCACGGGCCATAGCATGGGCGGCCACGGAGCGTTGAGTTTGTATCTCAAGAACCCGGGCATGTATAAGAGCGTCAGCGCTTTTGCGCCGATTGCGAACCCCTGTGAGTGTGCGTGGGGGAAGAAGGCGTTTGGGGGGTATCTGGGTGAGGATAACAAGGAGGAGTGGAAGAAGCATGATGCGACCGAGTTGATTAAGGGGGAGCAATGGAGGGGACACAAGGATGCGAGGGTGCTGGTTGATGTCGGCACGGGCGATAATTTTTATAAGCAGGGGCAGTTGTTGCCGGAGAACTTTGAGAAGGCGGTTAAGGAGGCGGGCGTGGAGGGGGTGACCGTTAGGTATCAGGAGGTAAGTTTTTTTTCCCCCGAGTTCTGTTGTTGTGGTTTTCCACAACCACAAAATCTGGTGCAGAATGGAATGGCTGACACACAAGTGACTGCACACACAGGACTACGACCATTCGTACTACTTCATGGCGTCTTTCAGCGATGAGCATGTTGACCATGCGGCCAAGTACCTGGGACTTCTCTGAACAAAAACGGTTTAACGGAGTTCTACGATAGAACCTCCTCGTCCAAGAATTGAAATGCCTGCTATATATGCCACGGAAATGCCAGCAAACATTGGAAGTAATGATCAAGAGAGACTCCCCGGCAGCACGGATTGCTCCTGCTCGCCGTCCATGTACAATTACTCAACCTCCTACCCTGACTTAACATCAAATAGGTATCGCATAAATGAGGGCCTTTATCCCTCTCGGCTAATCCTCCTCATAGGGTCTTCACTTGACCCTGGCATAATCGTCAACCCCTGCATCCCAGCTTGAGCCTCAGCCATCTGCACCTCCTTCATAATCCTATTATATGCCAGCTTCTCAAACCGACTGAGACCTCTCCACCAATGTTGGCCTGCCTCGTGCTGCGAGATCCTCTCCAGCAAGTCCGCTATCTTCACCCTGACTTCTCTATCCTTATGGAAAAGCCCAAGGGCAATGTAGAACAAGCCGGCGTGCGCCTCGGGGGCGACGCTGAGGAGCAAGCAGATTTCGTCGTAGCTTCGAACGTATTTGGCGAACGTCAGGTAAATATCGCGGCTCTGCATAGCCGTCAAGCGTTGCGTGCGCAGTCGATCGTGCATGTGATGGAGATCCAGGCCTTTGAGCGGACGGATCGTGTATAGCTGTGCGACGTCCTTGTGAAAACAGTTAGCATGACTTGGATTTCCGTTACCATCAATCATTCCCCCTTCGCCTTGCAATGCAATGAATGAGACTCCGGAGAAATGTGATGACGCAAGCTAGGAAACTTAGGCAAACTCAACCCTGAACTGAAATAGGAATGAAAGGGGCGAGAAAAGGTGACCGCGAACCTGGATAAAGCTGTAGTAACTCCTAGTATTCCTCCAGCCTTCTATCCTCGTGACGTTCCCTGCTAGCTCCTTGCTCTTTTTCTCGTCGTCGGCCCACACGTAGCCGTGTCCCGTAGAGTTGGTCGTGTGCGGGTAGTTGTCGTGCTCATCACTGCCGATGTAAAGGGCGCTGGCGCCATATACGCTTTCCTCGAAGGCGGCGGCAATGCGTGTGAACTTGAGAACCCAATCCCGCCACTTGGCGCGGATTACACGCTCCCCAGCTCTTGTGGCTATGCTTTTTAACATGTCAGCCATGAAGGCCTGATCGCCCGTCAAGTCCGCTGCACTGCTTGAGTGACTCTGGTGTACGAGTGAAGCGCAGGTTGGATTTTGCTGCTGAAAGTAGACGAGACCCTCCGTAATTGCAGGCTGCTCGATTCTACTACTGATCTTAATTCTCCCGCTGGGCAGATCACACAAGACATCCCACCATTCAGGATGATGTTCGAATGTCGGGTTAGTGACACCAGCAATGAAGCCAGGAACTCGTAAAAGGTCGTCGACCTTGGTCAAATCCGTATAGGGAAAGGCGTGGCGGGTAAACCCTCTAAGAATACCGCCAGATGCGAGGGCGCAGGCGGCGAGAACCGCTTCGGCAACCTCACCCGAAGGCATGTTGTGGCCTAGGAAGATGACTCGCTTTTGGGTAAGCAGACCGTTGACCAACACTATTATGGGGTGTGTGTTGGGGCCGTTCGTGGTCAGGTGGGCATGCAGAGGGAAGGGGTGTGGTGATTTCGCATGTGGTTCCGAGAAGTTTTGTATGAGTTTGATCAGGGAGAAATCCCCAACAGTCTCCGGCATAATTGCAGTTGGCACCTTGATCGGGATAGGGATGCCCTTATACATAACCCTACTCTCGAATTCGTGAGTGTCGCGAGGTACTGCGTATGTTGACTGTCCCTCGAGGTGCGCTTTCGTCCCATGTCGAAAGATGCCAGGCCTTCTAGGCGGACTCCTGCTAGCATCAAACGGCTGATCAGCAAGGCCATCTCGATCCTCTGAAATCCGCATTTGAATCATCTGTTCAAATTTTTCAACGAAAAGATCCTTGTTGTTGCTCATTTGTAGCAAATGCCTCTCCAGGAGGCTTAGCTTGGGCATGAGCGACAAGTCCATCTCGTTGACCGCTTCAAACAGCATGGAGAGTGTCTCTGGAACAGGAGACTTGAAGTATTCTTCCAAGGCCAATAATAAAAGGGGCTAAAAAACAAGTTAGCGCGTAGCCGAGCGAGAGCTTCATTTGGGGTGGAATTACCTTGTATATATGAAGAAAAGGATGCCGGGTGCAGATGGCCATGGCCTTTACCACTGCACCTCTCTTGACCGTTTTGTCGTGTTTTGTGTTGACAAGGTTTAGAACGTATACTAACGGAGGCCCCTCGCCACCTTCAGGCTCGTCGTCGTCGTCGTCGGTGGACTCATCATCATCCCAATCGTCGTCGTCCAGGTCGTCATCTTCATCATCCGACTCATGTATGATACCCTGTTCGCGATCCAGTCTGCGTTTCCTCCGTCGACGCCTCTCCTCCTTTGCCTGACGTTCTGCCTCGTCTTCCTCGCGGCTAGAATCCTTGTGCAAAAAGAATATGGTCCAATCTTGATTTCGTGCGTGGGCCTGGTCGGGAAGCATGAGCTCAGCTAACATGTGCTCATCCCCGGTAATAGCGACTGGATATTGATGCTCCATGACCGGACCACGGTCGATATCGAAGGAAGCCACCAAGATGTACTCGACATGATTTTCGGTGCTCCCACGGGGGTACTGCGAGCGCAACTTGCGGCGAGGACGGCCAATGGCGTTGTTGTGCTGACGAGTGACGCCGGCGGCAGAGAGCGAGCTATGTTGCGAGGAGAAGCCGGTACCAGTGGAGGCAGTCTTGCCTTTGGAGCTCAGATTGGAGGTTCGATCTGGTTCGGCGGGAGGCGGCTGCGGGGAGCGCGAACGATGAGCTGGGCCATGATGCGACATTTGAGATACCGATCGCGGCTGGGGCGGAAAGGAAGACAGAGACGGTTTTCGATCGTGAGCTGTTCCAGTCGCTCCGTTGACGTGTTGCGAACTGTTGTTTCGTGAAAACGAAGGCCGCGCTGGCTGAGGAGATGCCATGCTTTACTTTGTCCGTCTGCTTTGCGGCAGATGGTAGCTTATGTGAAACGAGGTCCTATACGCTGTGCTACCAGATATCCGATACCTGTCCGTCGTTGGACCACCCGTGATCCGAGGTAGATAGATATAGTCGATTGCGCCGGTCGCTGTTTCGGGATGATGTGCCTTGGTTGGGTAACACCGGCCGAGTCAAGCTCGTGGTACTAATCGTTCCAGTCACCACGCGAATATGCCTATCGACCAGCTTCGATATTCTGGCAATTATTACACGCAGTCCAATCTCGTGGGGTATTTGATTTTGTCTGGCGATCGCGGCTCGGATAGGCTGTCGGGCCAATGTTCTTTTCTATGGGTTCCCAGCGCGGGGAAAGATGCGCCTTCGTGGTTGTGGCCTGGCGGTAAGTAAAGGTACTCGAGGTGAGTATCGAAGGATCGCGGTGTAATGGCAAGACGAAGGGGCATAAGAGCCCAATGGTCTTAGCTCGAAGCAGAGTCTCCGAAGGAACCACCCACCTAGTAATTAGATGAAGATGGAGGCCAGGAAGGTCAGCCCAACGGTGGTGGACTCCCCTGCTTGGGAGATTCAGGGACCTGCATTCAAACGACCCCAGCTTCGACATTTTTGGTGGAGTGCGAGCGGGAGCTGGACCGCTCTTGTATCGTGATTCGTCGGGGTGCTTTGTCCAATTTATGTCTTCATATATTTACTGGTTGAATCTCGCAGCAATTGTTTGTCTACGATACCATCGCTTTGACCTAAACCAAATACTAACCACAACATTACGCTCTCATCCCTTTGACAACGAACGCCGTGCGCTCAACATTCTCAGAATTAAAGGAAGCCCGGACGAGAACTGTTAAGAGGCCACCCCTGTAGTCATTCCAAACGGCTTCTCCTGACAGGGGGCCGCATCTCTGCAACCGCTGATGGTGGAGGTCACTGGAGGAGGGGTTTCCAATGGCCTGGCCCCTGTTGCAGTTGCTGCCCGTTCACTGCTCCTGTTGCTGCTTCCCTTTCTACCGCCTGCATCAAATAAAGTTGAAGGCTAAAATACACGCCGGAGCCAATCAGAGCTTCGAATCATGGACCCGCCAAGGCTCAGCTGCCTGAAGTCCCGCCTGAACAACCTCAAAGCGCACCGAACAACCGCGCTGTAGCACGGGACGCACCAGCCATTTTAAGATCCAAGTGCTGCCGCTTTCCCTGAAGTCGAACCGTTGTCTGGTCGCTTTTGTTTACTTTCAACTCCACTCTTCTCCCATCGTCGCCGGTTGTAAACCGAACTGTGATTGACATCGCGAACCAGCCCATTGCTTCACCTGGTAACACCAGAAGCTCATCTAGTACTGGCATAACGGAAGCAAACATTCATCTACCTGGCACTCTCAGGGCCCTTTTGACAAGCGCAGCGATCACCGACAAGAAATCCGGGGGATCGTACAGTACAGGGCGCATTCGTCCGGCCATCATCCGCCGCCAGCCAGCAAGACATTCCCAGCTGCTGTCAATTACGACCTACGTCACTTTATATAAGTGGGAACCAGAACCATGGTGCGCGATTCCCCGTCAAAAGAATCCAATGCACGATTTCCAGAGTCCAATCGCTAACCCCGTCCCGTCTCGCGTGTCATCGTAACAGGCGACGCCAACAGCAGGGCCGTACAAACCATCCCCACTGGGATCGTACGCCTCCCCAATGGGATCGGGCTCCCTTGGTGCCCCAACTGCCACCAGGAATTCCCCATTCCAACGCAGAGCTGTGTCCCCAGTGTCCCCGTCCCCACTCCGACAAGCAGCGACATCTCCATTGGCGACACCGCCTGTCAAGCAACAGGGACAACAATCGCTGCCAGGAGGAGCCAGTGTAAGCGAGTTGACGTCCCGGTTCGCCAATAACATTGCCAACAGCAGCGGCCCGCCGACCACGCCCGGAGCTGGACTTGGAGGAGCTGGACCTGGACTTGGAGCTCCTGCGCCTATGACAGCTACACCGACCAGCCAGACCCAGTCCCAGGCCAGCTGGACACCTAGAGCTTCGGCATCGGCATCGACCGTAGTCAACCCGCCGCCGCCTAACCCAATGTTTCTTAACGGCGACGCGCCGCCGCCGCGGCCTCCCCAGCATCGCATTTCCCCCTTGCCTTCGCCCTCGATACCACGAACGACTACCTCTGCCTCTACCATGAGCATGGGAACCGGAGGCAATGCCATGTCCCAGCTGCAGCCCTCACAGGTGCGCACCCTGCGGGAGGGCTTCCAGATCCTGGACCGCGACAGCGACGGTATGGTGGTCAGGGAGGATGTCATTGACATGCTGTCCCAACTGGGTAGGTTCCTAGACCAGTACCTATGTCTATTCTACTCCTTACCTTCTTCGATGTCTCAACTAACACCGGCCCTTTGACATCTAGGTCTACCCAACAACGCCTCCGACGTCTCCCAATACTTCCCTCCCAATGGCCCCCAGTCCATGACCATGGCCGTCTTCCTCAACTCCATCGCCACCGCCCTCTCCAGCCTGTCCCCCAGCGGCGAGCTTCTCTCCGCCTTCTCAGCCTTCGACGACGACGACAGCGGCCAGATCGACGTGGCCGAACTGCGAGACGCCCTGCTCAACACGGCGCCTGAACCAGGCGAGAGGCCGTTGACGTCGCTCGAAGTCGACAAGGTCGTGGCCGGATTCACGGGCCGCAGGGCGTTTGCTCAGAACAGCCAAAGGACGACTGGACTGGGAGGTGTAGGAGGAGCGGGCGCGAAGCGTGGGGAGGTGTTCAGATACCAGGAGTTTGTCAAGTTGATTCAGGGGACGGGGAATGGTGGTGAACAGGGTTCCGAGGACTCGGGACGTGGTTGAATTCAGGAGAGCGTGCGTGGTGTCAAGAAAGACCCCCGTGATAATGGGATGATGGATGGAAGGCTAGCGCGATGGGATATCAAAAGGGAAACCGAACCGGGAAGCTGTAATTACACCTGGTGATGGGTGATTATGATGACGACGATGACGATGGGCTAATAAGTCTGGTTTATTATTGCGGGCAGGCTTGTAGTAGTAGGTTTGATAATTTTGTAGTTTAGAATTAGGACAGGCAGGCAGGTTGCATCGGCGTTGTGACGAGTCGGGTAATGGATATTACTTTGAACCTTGGATTGTAAAATGGGAAACCCGAAAAAGAGGTTGCGTTGCAACCGTACCGCGTGTGGTTGAATGACCTCGGCTGCAAAACTTGATCTCGATGCCGCTGTCTTCGGGATGGTCTGCCGATGTTTTGGTTTAGTATGAGCAACATAGAGAGAGTTCAATGAAGGTAGGATGCTTTGGCACAGAAGACGTTGGTTGGGTGGGCAATAAAAAGATGATGAAGGATGTGAATCAATGGGAATGGGACAGACAATTTGATGAGGCTTGAGCAAGCATTACCTATCAGCCTTATAACCCTACACTGGCAACTGGCATGCCATTTTTTGTAGGAGTCAAACAAGGTGTTGGTTGTTAGGTGACCCATAGAACCTTCGAGAAGAACTTCCCGATGTGATGTTTCTTGGTCTGCCCTGAGTCCCTGTTTAACACATAGGTTTCAGTCTTGGAATTCATCATTCATTAAACGAGGTGTGACAGGGCGAGGAGCTAGGGGTACTTGTCCGTACCTCCGTAGCCACTCCATCTGGTCAGGTAGCTCAGCCCTCTCAGCCCTTTTCAACCACCCTTCACCTTTCTGAGAGATCATATTGGACAACGACAGAGCCAGACACTCCAGACAAAAGGGATGGTGTGGTGTTACGGTGTGTGGACAAGTGAGTGAGTGCACAGCGGGTGAGCGGGCAAAGCCACTGATTGATAATGGAACGGATGTACCCGTGGGCTGTGTTATCCGCTTCCCGTTTTTTAAACATCGACCGGGCAGGGCAATTTGACGTTCAGATTCGATATCCGAATGTCTGCAACCCTCCAATATCTTCTTCCCTTGCTGTTCTGGTTCTCGTCAATGTCTCGACCTTAATTTGATCACATCTTGTTAGGACAAGACTGAAGTGTTGGTTGGAAGATATATCTCCTACTCGTCCGGCCACCATAAGGCCGTCTTGGCAAGATGATGGGTGGTTGAAGGTTTTTGAGGAAGAAAATTAGGGGGCCGGAGAGAGAAGTTGACATCCCCGAGTGGAAAGCCCCAATGAAGACAAAGCCCGGCTGGATGCAGGATTAGTCGTACCCAAACAAACCAACGCTGTCAAAACCATTGATTGGGCAACAATGGCTGTCAAGCCATCCATCACAGCCCTCTTTTTAGTGCTGGTTCAGTTTCCAACAGCCGGGCCGTGATGTGGGGGCCGGGGATGATATGTGATGTTTGGCATGGTCGCTCTCGTGGTTGACATGGTGATCGATTTATTCGGGTTTCAAGGCTTTGTCGAGCTTTCCTCTTTAACCATCTGCTGTCGGTGATGCTCAACAACCTTGGTGAAGTGTCAGTGATGTTCAACAATCTTGGTGAAGTGTCAGTGAGCATCTTGAACAAGGTCAAGAGCAGATGAAAATGACGTTGAATATGGTCCCCGGATGAACAAGCCCGGGTGGACGTTGGAGGCCCTTCCAACGCTCCAATCCCGTTCCCAGCCTTCCCAACAAGGTCGAAGCGACCTGCAGCGTGGCGTTGATATTGCTTGGGCCGCATGTAGCTATGACTACCGACCATTGCTACCCTGATGAAATAAATATTTCTTTCTTTCGCTTTCGTCCTGAAGCGCCGAATAGCTCGTAACGGATGACTGTCGGTTTTCTCCTTGGTCAAACTGAAGTGTTGGTCCATGTGGTGAAGGTGTATGTAAGCGGAACCCCCAGCCAACTGATATTCCTCCGAATCGCAATGATTTGTCTGCGGAAGCCGAGCAAATCGTCCTAAACCCTTCCAATGTACCAATACGGTATCCATCCTTCTTTTTGTAGCGTCGGATGTGATGGGATGGATCGACCGTGCCTAGCTTCTGTTGCTGCCTTTCGTTGGCTTCTCTTTTCCCTCTCTTGTGTCTGAACTGACGCCTGTCTCGTCTTGTTGAAGCTGTTTATCCAGTGTGCTTTATGTCATTTGCATCAATCGTCCCATGTCGTCCCGCTTTCATCTCCATCCCAACCTCCTCGAAACCGTGGATTTCTGCAAGCTTCTCCGTTCCAATTCGACATAACGAACGCTACCCTGCCTTCGCCGCACATAAAAGACACCAGAAATTCACGCCCAGGATCCCGGGCAAACGAGCTGAGATAGCTATTTGCTTGCTTCCCGCACGCGGTTTCCATCACCCTGACCTAATTTGACGTGGCCTAGGTTATATTCGGGATCTCCTGTTCCATGGTGAAAAGAAGTGGAAGGTTTTATAGGCGCTGAACTTCTAAAGTGCCTGTGATCTCCCCACAGTTCACAGTCACCCCCCTACTAGTAGACGGAGGACCGTGAATATCAAGGTCAAAAAGTTCCCACTTCTGACTCGGATACACACAAGTACTTGGCACAGATAGCCGCAGGGTACCAGCACAGGAAGCCCCCACCTATTTTTGCCTGGATGCGGATGCCGCGATACAAGATCCGGCTCTGGTTGAAAGTCACCGCTCGCTCGGCACGCACACTGGGAAACTTAAACATTTTGGCGGCCATTGCCAATCCGCATTGCCATAACCCGCCGGCGACCTTAACAAACCATCGGCATCCCGGTGTCAAGAAAACGCCCTCTTGCAACGGTTTGCGATCCGGA
Source organism: Neurospora sp. CHS-2018c (assembly GCA_009806235.1). Lineage (NCBI taxonomy): Eukaryota > Fungi > Ascomycota > Sordariomycetes > Sordariales > Sordariaceae > Neurospora > Neurospora sp. CHS-2018c. The sequence goes on along the minus strand of RAPC01000087.1, from coordinate 75,932 downwards.
AATTGGGGACAGAGCAGTCCGGCAGTCTCAATGAGGTTTTTCGGCAAAAAATCGTCCAAAAGCTCCATCTCCACGGACAGAGTGGACGCAGACACGCGCGCCGAACGTTACGAGTCGACGCAGCCTTCTGGCGCTTCAGGTCCAGGAAGTCCCTACTCGCACTCGCACGCACGGCATTCGCACTCACAGTCGCCGCCGCCGCCGCCTCCAAAGTCTCCAAAGCCGCCCGCGCAGCCGCAGCACACGCAGCACACGCAGCAGACGCAGACGCACCAACACCGATTGTCCCCCACCAAACCCGTGTTTTCGTTCCCCTCGGGCACCCGCTCGCCGTCCGCCAAAAAAACTCACAGATCGGAGAGTCAACCACGCCGGGACAATTCTCCCCCGACACCACCTCCGCACCACAACCTTCCCTCAACACCACCTCCGTCGGGTTCAACTTCTAGATCTGCGAGTGCGCGCGATCCCACAAAACACTTATCGTCGTCGTCGTCGTCGCATCAGCCGCGCTCCTCGACCAGTTCCCGCAGCAGTTTCGGCCGCCACCCAGTCGATCCCGCCGCTGCGTCTGACAGCCGTTCCAGGTCAACTTCCTTCCGTCGAAAAAAGGTCGACACAGACATCCACCCGTTGAACCTGCCCCCCGAGCAGCGCAAACGCTTTTCTGAACTCTCCGGCTTTAGTGTTCGAGATTCAATGGAGTTCGACAACAAGGAAAACGGCGCGGCTTCCGCAGCCTCGCCCCCGCCGCCGCCGCACAAGCAGCAACCGCAGGACCAGCAACCGCAGCGCAAGCCCACACCGCCCGCTCACGGAAGCACGTTTACCGTCCCTGTGCCCAACGGTGCCGATGCTGCTCAGAACAATGACGGCGAAGTTCCTACCCCTCCTCCCCATCGCTCGCAGCCTACCACCCCCGTGCAGAGCGCTGCCGAGCAGGCAGAGGGCTTCAAGAATGAGGGCAACAAGTTCTTCAAGGCAAAGGATTATGCCCAAGCGATTGCGTACTATACCAAGGGTGAGAAGGAGGCCAGGTTCGAAGAAAAAAAAATTATTGAGGCAGATACTAACTTGGGCATAAATCTACAGCCATCGTCTTGCAGCCCGAATCCTCGACATATCTAGGAAACCGTGCGGCAGCCTACATGTCCGCCGGCAAGTACAAGGATGCTCTCGAGGACTGCACTCGCGCAGCGGAGCTTGACCCGAACAACCCCAAGATTCTGTTGCGTCTGGCCCGTATCTACACCAGCCTCGGCAGGCCCGAAGAGGCCATCGCCACTTTCGGCCGCATCCAACCGCCCCCTTCGGCAAAGGACATGGCTCCCGCTAGGGAAATGTTGCACTACATCGAGGCCGCCCAGAAGGCTCTCCAGGAGGGCACCGCCGCTTCCATGGTTCTGCACCCCCTCGACAGGGCCGAAAGGCTCCTGGGTATCGGTGCTACCAGACCCAGAAAGTGGGTTTTGATGCGTGGCGAGGCCCTTCTTAGATTGGGTGATGTCAACTCTCTCGGTGAGGCCCAGAACATTGCCATGTCGCTCCTCAGGAACAATAGCCAGGATCCCGAGGCCCTCGTGATTCGTGGCCGTGCGCTTTATGCTTCGGGTGAGAACGATAAGGCGATTCAACACTTCCGTAAGGCTCTCAGCTGCGATCCCGAGTACAAGGATGCTATCAAGTGGTTGCGTATCGTCCAGAGGTTGGACCGTATGAAGGGAGAGGGTAACAACGAGTATAAGGCTGGCCGCTGGCAAAATGCCCTGGAGAAGTACACTGCGGCGTTGGAGATTGACCCGGCAAACAAGGGCACCAACTCCAAGATTCTTCAGAACCGCGCCTTGTGCTACACCAAGCTGAAGCAGTTTGACGAGGCTATCGCCGACTGCGAAAGAGCTATCAGCCTCGACCCTTCTTACCTCAAGGCCCGCAAGACCAAGGCCAACGCGCTTGGCTTGGCCGAGAGGTGGGAGGACTGTGTTAAGGAGTGGAAGGCACTTCAGGAGCTCGAGCCTGAGGACAGGACCATTGCTCAGGAAGTCAAGCGGGCCGAGCTCGAGCTCAAGAAGTCGCAGAGGAAAGACTACTACAAGATCCTTGGGATCGACAAGAACGCGGATGAGACTCAGATCAAGAAGGCGTACCGTAAGCTCGCTATCGTCCACCATCCCGACAAGAACCCCGGCGATGCCTCCGCCGAAGCCAGATTCAAGGATATTAGTGAAGCCTATGAGACGCTTAGTGACCCTCAGTAAGCTTCCCCCCACGTTTTCGGCTCATCTTTCATGATTTTGTTAACGCCCCGAACAGGAAGCGCGCTAGGTACGATAGTGGTGACGACCTAGTGGACCCGTCTGATATGTTTGGCGGTGGCATGGGTGGTGGCATGGGTGGTATTGACCCCGAAATCATTATCCAAATGATGGGTGGTCAGGGTGGCCATGGCTTTGGTGGTGGTGGCTTTGGAGGATTCGGCGGCGGCGGCGGCGGCGGCTTCCCTGGGGGCGGTCGCTCCCGCGCCAGGGGAGGTTTCGGCGGCGGCGGCTTCCACTACCAATGACAACCCCAAGAAGATGGTAACGAGTACGAGGGCGACTCCGATGATGATAATGAGGGGTATCCTTCCGAAGACGACGCCGCCAAGCATGACGACGAGCAAGAACGAACCAACAGAGCTTGGGGAAAAGGAAAAGCAGGCAACGAGATGGACAGCCAAGTGGCATGGCTTAGATCATGGGGTATCTGGCTGGTCGCTGCCGTTGTGCTTTTGCCTCCCCATCTCTTGGTTTTGCTCGTTGTGTGGTACATATGCCTAGGGCTGTTCAGAAAGCTCATGGCTGCCGTCAGACGCGCGTAAGCGTACTTCCGGCGTCTCGGTCAAAGAGTGACTGGGATCACGTCTGGGGAATGTAACCCCTTGGCTCGGGCAAGATTTCAGGAAAGATGCCTGAGCGTGTAAGAAGCGAAGGAGCAGAAAAAAAAAGATTCGGATGTTCTTTTACATATTGGGCAAGGCATAGACTTTTTTCATTGGTTCATAACCTCACATACCTTTTCCCCGAAAGTTGCGCCACGCTTACCCTTCGCCATCCGTCATTGTCTTGTTATCGTCTCGACCATCTTTCATGATCGCCTGGGCTGTCAACTACTACATATATGCACATACCCAGATGCCGACCATTTTCCGGCATTCTGATGTGAAATAAAAGGGAGCGGCGTTGTGTGTGTTCAGGTTTCCGGGTTGAGGAGACAATGGTTTTACATATGGCATAACTGATTGCACACAGACTTAGAACCAGCGCTGCTTACAACTCCAGATAGAAGTCTGACGTATAGCGCCGTATTGGGTCTTGATTCCCTGGGTCTGCCAGAAGACGAAGCAGAAGAAGCCTGGTATATTTAGGATAGAGTTTTTGAATGGCAGCGAATACATACAGCAGATTCAGTGATCTTCCGCTTTTGCTATCTGGTTTGAAGTACCTACTATGTAAGACACCCACCCGTATCCTAACTTTGTTACAACAGATTTCGGTATCATAATTGAACACCACAGCGCCAGACTTTGTAGTATCCAAGGTCATCATACACAATTCATCTTTTTCACTGTACTTTTGCGGCTCATATCCTGCGATATCACCATTGTTTCAGCGATGCCTGGCATTCGGAAGGACCCGAACGTCGGTGGCACCTGGCCGAGAGAAACAAACCATGGTTCACACTGTGACGCCTCTTTAATATCAAAGGCTGTGATGACAACGTGTGGTGTGGCGCCTCTGAATCTTGAACAAGGGGTATAAACATCATCATAGCCTTTGAATAAGCTTTGAATACAAATTTACCGCCCTTGTATTATAGTTTGCTTCAGGTTATATTTCTTTTCTGTACTTGCCATCTTTCTTACCTGTGCATCTCTCCGAGGTCTTCAGAGGCACCAAGATCCATTTCTTAATGAGTGCGGGTGATTACTCGTCAGGTCTCGAATCGCCTCCCGACTTTTGCTCAATGACTGGGGGCATTGGTCAGACAGCGAGGCGATTCGAGCCCTGACGAATGGTGGCCATTTCCTTGAAAGGCATCTCTCTGATCAAATTCAGAAATGAGATGCATCCAGGGAGGAGAAAAAAAAAGGGAAACAGAGAGAGATCTGTTCAGATCAAAGGCGACATAAGATCACCACAACAGGAGGCGCCCAATGCCGTGATTGGTTCGCAAAGCCACTAACAAGATCTCGCATGCCGTTCTGGGGTCAGAATGGAGGACAAGGAACCGTGGCAGTCGAGCCAGCCGAAGGGGCAGGTACGGAGGGAGGTACGTAGCGGCTAGCGGGGAGCTTGGACCCCCTGCCCGAAATTTGGAGGCCACGATTCACATTCGGTGCCAGAGTCCCCGATCCGCAGTTGCCAATCCGCCATCCGCAGAAAGACAACTTGACAACATCCCAGGTCCCCCATCACCAATCCGACAAGTATCCAAACCAACGAACCCTGTGGAAGCCGCCACACCTCAATTGACACAGTCGCACCACCTTTGTTCCCAACCATCTCCAGCAACAAACTGAGAACAACTTCCACTCCTTTCTCCCACGGTCCACTACTACGCTGGCCTAGACAGAGGATCCCCGCGGCAGCTCCAACAAAAGCGCCTTGCTCGGCCTCTCCCTAGCTGCAACTTATCCTCGACATCTTTTCTTGGGAATTGCAGCCTGATCGTCCACCAAACACAGAGATCAGCAGCCTCTCGCCACGATAGGTACTCACCATGAGTACTGATTACGCCTACGACGAGGAGGGCCACCTCTGGCCCTTCTTCGTGTTCACCCTCACATCCATCGTCACCGTGCCCATCACGTACTCGCTAATAAAATCGTCGCGGAACGACCCAGCCGCTGCTCTTAAGCGCATCCATACCGACTACAAGCACGAACAGTCGTCGGTAGTCGACACGCTACGCAAGTCGGAGAAGCGCAAGGACGGTAGCAAGCCATGGCTGATCGCCCTCGTCATCGCCGGATGGGCTGTCATGGGCTACATGCTCTACCTCATCAAGATCACCGACGCCCCGGTACAAAACCTCTGGAATCCGTATGATATCCTCGGCATCGCCGAGAGCGCCACCGAGAAGCAGATCAAGAAGACGTACAAGATGCTCTCCCTCAAGTTCCATCCCGATAAGGCCCGCCCCGACGCCTCCAAGAACGAGACCATTGACGACCTGAACCGCCGCTACGTCGAGATCTCCAAGGCATACCAGGCTCTGACGGATGAGGAGGTGCGCAACAACTTTATCCAGTTCGGCAACCCCGATGGCAAGCAAGGCTTCAGCATCAACATCGCGCTTCCCAAGGCCATTGTCTCCGATGGCAATGGCAAGTACATTGTCCTGATCTACTTCGCCCTGTTTGGTGTCCTCCTCCCTTACCTGGTCGGCTCTTGGTGGTACGGCACACTTCGACGCTCCAAGGAGGGCGTTCTCATGGAGAGCGCCAACCGTTTGTTTAAGGAGTACCAGGACAACATTGACGAGGGTGGTGTGGTGGCGGCTCTCAGCAGCGGCCAGGAATTCGAAGACCTGTTCAAGGGTGACAAGGCAGACGCCGGCCTCTCCAAGATCGAGTCCAAGGTTATGGCTTCCGACGAACTTCCGCCCAAGGAGAAGAAGAAGCTCGAAGACGTTGAGAGCGGCCCCCGGAGAAAGGCTCTTGCCCTTCTCTGGGCTTACCTCGGGCGCATTGAGCTCGGTGATGCTACTCTCGAGAAGGCCAAGTTCCAGGTCGCGCCTATTGCCCATGCTCTGAACAAGTCCTTCAACGCCATCGCCCTCGCCTACATGAACACTGCTCCCCTCCTCGCCTCCTACTTTGCCAGCCAGCGCCTCATCCAGGCCATCCCGCCCAAGGCTTCTCCTCTGTACCAGCTTCCACACTTCAACTCGGCCGTTGTTCAGGCTGTCGAGGGCGACTCCCGTGTCCACACCACTGTCCAGGCCTTCATGGACCAGCCCGACGCTAAGCGCCGTAGCCTCGTTGTTGGAAAGGGCCTCCTGACCGATGCGCAGTACAAGGAATCCATCGCCTATGCCAAGCAGCTCCCCTACCTCCGCGTCGCCAAGGCTTTCTTCAAGGTCACCGGCGAGAAGTTCATCATCCCCTCTTCCCTGGTCACCCTCGTTGTCAAGGGCCGCTTCGTTCCTCCCGGTAGCGAGAAGGTGCCCGAGGTCACCCCTGTTGATCTCGAGGACATTGACCCCGCCGAAGACGATCTCGACGCCATCCTCGGCCGCAAGAAGACCAAGAAGCTGGTTGGCAAGGACGAAAAGGGCAAGCCCATCTACGAGGAGACCGCCGAAAGCGAGGACGTTTACCCGCCGCTTGCTTCTTCGCCTTACTTTGCCCGCGACCACAGTCCCAGGTGGCACGTCTTCCTCACGGATTCCAAGCAGGGACGCGTGGCGGTACCACCCTTCACCTTCGTCAGCTTCGACAGGCCCATTTACGAGTCGGACGGCAAGACGCCGACGTTCGCCATGCAAACCCTGAAAGCGCAGTTCCAGGCGCCGCCACAGGCCGGCCATTACACGTTCGTCATGCACGTGGTGTGCGACAGCTATGTTGGGTTCGACACTAAGATGGAGGTGACGCTCGTGGTGGAGGACGCGAGTCAGGCGGCGGAGATGAAGGTTGAGGAGGAGATCAGTGAGCCTGAGGAGGGTGAGTTTTGTTTCCATCGTCCAAATTTAAAAACACGCAACAGAAAGCTGACCACAACTACTACAGATTCTATCGCCGGCATCATGAACGCGGCAAAGGGTGCGCCGACAAAGCAGAGGGTTGTCAAGGACGAGGAAGACTCGGATGAGGAAAGTGGGACGGATGATGATGAGGACGACGACACGAGCGACACCAACACGGATACGGAGCCTGAAAACTAAGTTTAGCTTTTTGGTCTCTCCTCGCTTGTCGTTCTTCTTCATGTTTTGTAACCTTTCTTTTTTCTATTCTTAAGAATGGGTGTATGGGTCGGTTGGTTGGTAGGATAGGGTGTATGTGTAGTAGCTTCCTTTGAGGTGATGAGGTGGCTTTTATACAGCGAAAGACAAAATTTCATCACTAGTTAGCGCAGCCTGGTGGCCACAACTACTGGGCTGGCTGGGCTTTTACAAGTTGTGTGTACATAAAATAAATATCTTGTCAGCGTTTCAGTGAAGCAGTTGCCGAACCTGGAGCCTTGGACATGAATCAACGCATCCGCATGGGGTATCATACCTAATCTCTATTCAGTTCCTTTTCGAATGCCTCTTTCTCTTCCTTTCCCACAATCAACCTCCCCTTCTTTCAGGTTTGTCCACCAGCCAACGAACCCAACCCACCCACCAATCCAACTACAAGCAAGGGTTAGAAAAAGAGTCTGTGACCTAGTAGTAACTGTGTATCCCATCCTATATAAAAAGATACGCTAGTCTAGTTCTAGTAGCTCTGTCTTTGGTTTGTGATTATAGCTTTCACTTCACCACTCTCTTGTCCCTGTTGCATCACACCGTCTTCCTTCTTCTTCTTCTTCTTCTTCTTCGCGTCCTCCTCATCCTCCTCTCTTTTGTTCCTCTCCTACTCCTTAACTCCTCTTAACCTGGCTCCGCGCAAATCCAAAGGGTAGTTAGTTCCGAGCCATGAACAATGATCCGCCCGCTAAAATAAAAGATTGCTCGGCTCTACTTCCTCGTTTATCCTCTTCTTCTTCTTCCTTCTTCCCACGCTGTTTTGGGGGTATAGGTACTAATCCCAGTTTCAGTTCAGTTCAGTTCAGCCTTGCGGGTTGACTGACCGACGGCTTTTACACTGCCCTGGGCTAAAGCGCAGCGAATGGCTTCCTTCGCTAGCTTGTTGTGACGGATCCGCATGTCCCGTCTTGTACTAGGAATCGGCCTTGCTGCTGTTTCCAACCATAAATTATATAAGTTGTTCGTTTAGGCGGCAACCTTCATGTCGCTTCCGGACGTCTTGGCCACACTCGGGTGGTTCTTGGCCACGGGGACTTCGGAGACGGACTGGCCACGAGCCTTGGCGGTGAGGGCGATGAGCTCCTTGAGCATGAGGTCGCGCGTGTTTTTGCAGAGCTCGTCGACGTCGGCGGTGGTGAGGCCGGTGGTGTCGATGGGGTCGAGGACTGTGAGAGAGGTGGGATGGTTAGTGTCTGGATGATTTATGGGAGCAAAAAAAGGAAGAGTGGTTAGGGCCAATGCTTACCCTTGACAGGAATAACTCCAGCGTTAAAGACCATGTCCTTCGTGTTGAGGATGTGGCTATAATTGGCAACGACAACCGGCACAATAGGAACCTGAGCCTGAACAGCCAAGTGGAAAGCGCCCTTCTTGAAGGGCAACAGCTCGGGCTCCTTGGAGTAGCTCCTGGTTCCCTCGGGGAACATGTAGACGCTCTGCTGCTTCTTCTGGATCTGGTTGGCGGCGCCGGCCATAGCGGCGCGCGCGTCGGTCTTGCTAGCGCGATCGATGAAGATGGACCCGGACAGGGACATGAACCAGCCGAGGAAGGGGGTCTTGCGCAGCGAGCTCTTGGCGGTGACGGAGCAGTACTTGGGGAACATGCAGCCCAGCATGAGCACGTCCAGCTCGGTCTGGTGGTTGCCGATGAAGACGGCGGGCCGCGTCTTGCCGAGGATGTTCTTGGGGTCCTCGATCTTGAACCGCACGCCCGTGGCCAGCGCCATGACGTACTTGAAGGAGCGGCCAACGGCCCATTGCGCGCTCTGACCGTGACCGAGCAGGGAGAGGGCGATGGAGGTGAAGACGCCGAGACCGGCGCAGAGGAGCAGCGAGAGGTAGCTGGCGAGCGAGCGGGCCACGAAGGCCGCCTTGGGGAGGACGAGGGACAGCATGTAGAAGCCGATGGTGAGGACGACGCAGCCTTCAAGGAAGTAGACCGGGTAGTAGAGAAGACTGGCCATGACCGCGGTGACTAGACACCCAATGGTCCTAGAGGTATGTTTTTATTCCGCAAGTGGGACTCGGAAGGGGTTTGGGATGCCGCTAAAACGGGGTCTGCCCTGCGGAAGATCGGTACCTCGAGGGCGTGTGGTTGGAAGTATGACGCAGGCAAGACGGGGGCGCTGGACAGGTTCGGGGGGTACGTAGTAGAATTGGATATGCGTTTTCGTTGGATCCAAGCCTGTGTCAAAATGGTTAAGTGGTTAGTTTTGGAGAAAGACAAGACCATGGGTCTGCTTCTGAGGCACGACGGGAAGGCACAAGCAGAAGTAATAACAAGCCATGAGCAGACTTACAGCGGCGCAAAGTGTGCAGCAGTCCTAGCCTTGCAGCGTTGGAAGCGAGATGTTGTTGGGAGAAAAGTATCAAGGACTTTGTTGCTGGTGGGAGAGGAGAGGAAAAGGCTGGCGTGACACAGGATCTGGTATAAGAGGTGGTTTCAGTTGGGATATGTCTTGTGAGTGATTGTGATGTGGAAAGTAGAGAGAAGTTATATTCACCTTCACCGACAAAAGAGATACAAAACGACGGCACGGGAGAGGCTGGACACACGGCACAAGCAACAAGACGCAGAGGCAAGAAGCAGAAGCAGAAGCAGCAGCAGGTCGCAACAAATGAACGACGTAGCCGATGGGATGCTGCAGTTCTGTCGCATGCAATTCATACAGGTTCAGTTGGGGATTCCAAGAGTGTGGGGTTCCCGAATGAACCGTGGGATACCGGATGACTGCCGTTCATGCGGTTTGATTGGCTCCTCATGCTAAAATCCCCACAGAATTTCAGTTCCTGTGCACTGTCGTCACAGCTTCCGAGGTTGCGGTCCTGTCAAGACCGTGTCTGTTGAGGCTAAATTTTTCTCTTCAGAACCCCTTGGAATCTCTTTGGACCAGCCGTATAAGTGGCCGGACCCAACGATATACATTGAAGACTTTATTCTTTGCAACGGCTGAACGCACACTCTATCAACACCAATTCTATTGCGCTCGATCAGCTGCGACAGGGCCAACCCTCCAATCCAACCTACAAGACTGAGGATGAGGTTGTCTTCACATGTTAGCGTTTGCGTGTGTTAGTGTCACTACGAGCGGAGTTGGGCGTTCAACAAATCTTTGGGGATCTGATGACACGATGCCAGGCAGGTGCCAGTGCAGATTTGGCCAGGCCAATCCTTCCCGTCTTCAGGTGCTCGACCGCGCCCAATCTGATCAATTGGGTTAGCATGTTACGTACCGTTTGGGCAGGCAAGGGGTTACACTGATACGAGAATTACGGGCGTAGGGGCGGTGTATTGCAAGTTTGATACAGGTGCTCCCCTCGCTCCTGGCCGGTGTTGTTTCCTTCCTGCGGCCCGCCAGTCCTCCTCCACTGTTCCCCTTGCCGTCACGGTCTCACGGTCGGTCACTGCCTAGACACTCAACTACGGTAACAAACAGCGACCGCCCCGGCGTTTCAACCCCGACTCCAACACCGCCGCCGACCGCATATCACTCCCGTCGCCGCTTGTATCCATTTTCACCGGCGGGATTCTGTCCAGTAACACCTTTGTCATACAGCATATTACCCGCGCTGCCACCAGACGACCACTGTGTGATAACCTCACGTGTCGAACAACTGCGATTGCGATTGACCACTACCACCACTGCAACATAACCAGGACTAACCATCTGGTCACTTGGTGGGGGGTCCACATGATATCATGGTCTCAGTCCAGCACATGCGACTGCGATAATCAATAACCCGTCTTCCAAAAGACCGCCGACTCAGCCCTACCTCCAATTGCCAGACAGCCGCCATGGCCGCCTACCGACGGGGACAGCCGTCCCTCTCCGTGCGATTGCCTCAGTCTTCGGCCTCGGCTGTCCTTCCCGACCTGCCTCCCATATCGGCCCTGTTTCTGATCGACTTCGATGTCAAGGCTGGATATACCATTGTATGGAAACAATCAGTGCCCGGGCTGGAACTCGATGGCGTTGTTGAGTACAAGAGTCTGCCCTCCGGCCTTCACACCGTCACCGACGACTTGGTTTACTTTGTCCACGAGGGGGGACATGCTGGCTTGAGCGCTTTCGTCAATGCCAGGACCGACGAGGAGGAAAATCGGCATGCCCGTATGATTGCTGTTGGTGTTTTGGTTCCGTTGGCATATGGACGGCTAGGAAGGTCATGGCGTCATGCCGACCGACTCAAAGATATCGCTAGGTAAACGATGGTGCTGTGCGGGTTTGGCTTTCAACATCAGGCGCTAACACTGGATCCCGACTTATAGTAAGCTTGTTGTCGACCGCCAACAGACACATTTGCTGGAGGACTACTGGGCTCAGAATGGGATACGGGATGGCGCTCACCCGCCGCCATTGCCGGAAGCCGCGCTGGACTCGCCCGCGCTGAGCTACAAGGGGGGCCGTCCCGGTCCTGGAAAAGGCCACTCGAGGAACAGGTCCGCATCAGACGGCACCGTCTTGATGTCCTCATCTCACAGACTCTCACCTTACCACCCTGCTTGGAGTTTAACTTCGCTTCTTGACACCTTTGGACCCCTTATCTTTCCCATTCACCGTGCTGCTTTACTACGCAAGCGTATACTAATTTCTACTCATGCTCCCGTACATGAAGCCTGTAATTTCGGTACGTTATGTGGAACCGTGGCCACCTATTGGACAATCTTGCTTACATATTTTGCTAGTGTACGATCTCTCTGTCTTATCCAACATCCCTTTGTCAGTCTCAGATTTGGTGGATCCTGCAGCATCCACCCAACGTCTACGACCGCTGTTCAACATTGGTGTTCACGATATCGGGTACCTTCTAGAGCACCACGCGGCAATGAAGCGTCATTCCAGAGGTGACAACCATGAAACCGACAATGATTTTGCGTCTAGTATTGCTGCGGAGGAGGCAGGATCTGGATGGGTTGCTTGTACAACGGACACCATCCTTACGATCAAGGATAGTCTATGGGATATGCTTATTACATTGCCGCCACCACACTCAGGCAACGCCAAGGAGCGCATGTGGCCAACTGTCGAGTGCCCCAAGGGCGTGCCAGTGAAGGCTACACAACGAGATCTGAGGAGGTTCAAGTGGCTGAAAATGAGCCTCGCTCGGATTGACCCAACATCAATGACGACACCCCAGATTCCTCGCAGCCCCTTATCTGACAGAACAGGACAGCGGTCGGTATCAACACCTAATGTACCCAACAGAACGCCGACAATCTCCCTGTCCAGACCAACCGAAACCTCTCGACCGGGCACTGCGACATCACAAACACCGCCACGGACACAAGCCAATTCAGACGATGACGCCGAGAGAGTTGTGGAGCCGACTACATGGGCAGCACTAGCCTACTCCGGGTTCATATGGTGGGCATCAGCAGGCGAGCAAGGCCATAGTGACGAGGTCGACGAGTTGGCGCACGACAGCGCTTTGCTTGCCGATCTTACAGGCAACACCCCAAAGATGGCCGGACGCACACCTAGGAGGACAAGTTTCGGCACTGCCTCTTCGACTGGCAATAACATCGGAGAGAGAGGTATAATGGAATCGGTCACGTCACTCATCGCCCAGCGAGATGGAGCACAGGAGACATCCGATGACGAGCAGGCGCGCATTGAGCTGGCTATCATCGCCTACTTCCATCGTCTGACAACATCTATGCTCTCTGTTCTGACAGATCTCGTCGACAGTGCGGATGATGATGATCTGCTCGACCTTGACATCGACCCTAATGCGGTTGGTGAGGAAGAGTACAGGGATGATTATAACGATGACGACGATCAGACTGGATTGCTATATGGTCAAGAGCAGTCCCGGATTCAGGGAAGTCATCGTGAAGGTGAAGGTGATGAAGAAGCGGAATATGAAGGCAGTTTGCGGGGGTGGGTAAGAGTCGATAGCGAAGCGCTGGCACACATGGGCCTGGATGTGTGGAGCAAGAGTGACGCAGATTTCGTGAGCGAGTTGACAAAGAGGTACTTCAGTAGGAGGGCGTACGTGGAGAATAAGGGTGTTGAAGTTTGTGGGTTGAAGGTTTGTTAGCCTAACCCCCTTTTTGCAGTCTGTTTTCATTTTGTCAATCAGGTCATCGCTGATGGGTCTTCTTTCTTTCTCTATTTCCTCTTTTGGCGGACTATTGGGGCCGTATGGCGTTAAACCTTTGGGAGTGGGAAAATGGGATAGAGTATTTGACTTTTTTGTTTGAAGACCTTATGTTTAATTTCACAAGCCATTACATATGTTTCATCAACGTTCTCGTACCAGACCCCCTGGCGGTTACCAGGGAAACTAACTAACGACACACAACATCCCGAAAAATCCCATCCCCTCCCTATCACCCATCATCCAGCCACCACCTCCCAAGAACTAAATCTTCGCCCCCAAAGGCCCCAGCGCCCTCAACGCCTCCCTCGTCCCCTCCCCCGTCTCCTTCACAATCCTCACCACCTCCCTAAACTCCGGAATCCCCGCATCCCCCATGCACTCATACATCCACCCCTCGCTCGTCGTAACCGTCACCCCTTCTTGCCTCAGCCTCGCCAGCGCCACGGGAATTTCTTCTTTATTACAACTGGAAACCCCATCCGCAATCACGTAGATTTTTGTGTTGGGGTGCTTCTTCAGCAAAGCCAAGCAAGTCTGCGTCACGCAGATGTGCGATTCGATACCCACCAGAGCGATGTGCGTGGGGATACTAGAGGGCGAGGAGGAGAATAAAGAGGAGAGAGAGGGGGTGTACATCCCGAAGAGGGTTTTGTCGAGGTCGGCGGCTACGAGGGGGTGCGGTTTATTGCCGTTTTCGGTGGTGAGGAAGGGTTGGAGCTCGGAGACGGTTTCGCCTAGTTTGCCGCGGGTTTGGGTGGTTATGTAGATGGGGATGTGGAGGGTGTGGGCGAAGCGGAGGAGTTTGGTGGTTGTTGAGACGCTGGGGGTGGTGAGTGAGGTGTTGTTGGGTAGAGTTCGAAATAATATAGAACTTACACTTTGTCGAATTCATAGATAGCGTTGCGGAATTTCTCTTGGATGTCACACACACTATTGTAAAAGAGAACGAGGTTAGAATGAGGATTGGGTTTGTGAACATGGATATTGACGTACAAGAGAGCTGGATTTTCTGGATTAGATAAAATGGTTAGCTTTGATGAAGTTTTGAAGTGAAGAGTGAAGAGACATTGTAGAGCCTTTGGGACGGCTTTCACATAAGAACATACCGAAGCCTCTCTGCGGAGCTGGATCGGTCATGATGGATGAATGTCGTGTTTGCGAAAAGGGTAGATTGTGGGAAATTGCTGAGGTAGATACAGCAATGGTTGACGGTTTGTAAAGTGATTTAGGAGTTATGCGCCTATATAACAAAGACAACGAAGGTCTTGCGGCCAGGGACACGCTCATGTTTGATCACAGGGAAGGCGGGGATGGGCGAAGGGTACCGAGTTCCGGGGGATATGATATGCGGGAGGAGGCCGCTCTAAAGTAGCGGGTAGGTAGCCGAGGACATGCCGATGTAACCCCGCATCCCGAGCTCGCTGTAGCGTCACCGAACGAACGAGCGGACGGCATCGATCAAGACTTGGCATGGGTCTGATCTTCAGATACCCTCAAGCATACTTCAACATCGTTCGTATTTCCATCCGAGGTGTCTCTTATTTCTTCTCGAATCTCGATGCCTCTCTGCTTTCCATATCACCCAGACATGCCTACGGCTACGACAACCGAGTAAGCTTAGCACTCTTCAACCACCCCAACTTCCCCTCCCCCGTCTCCTTCCTAATCTTGAACAACTCATCCAAAAACGCCGGCACAAACGTCCCCGGGCCCTGAACATCCCTTCGTTCCGCCGCCCTCTCCGCCGCAATCTCAAAGTGCAACAACGCCGCCACCGTAGCCGCCAGCTTATCCTGCGAGTAAGCCGCCACGAAGGCCGAGATAGTAGTCCCCAAAACGCAGCCCGTTCCCGTCACCATCTCCAGATATACATGCCCGTTGTCGATGCGGAACGTGTGTTGCCCGTCGCTGAGGTAATCGGTCTCGCCCGTCATGACCACCACGTTCTTCTCGCGCAAGGCAAGCTTGCGGACTAGTTCGGCCTTTAAAGAGACGTCTAGCTCGGAGCTGGAGTCGACGCCCCGTTGTTGGACGGTGCCGTGTCCGTCGATGCCGTAGACGGTGCGGATCTCGCCTTCGTTGCCTTTGATTATGTCTAGGTAGCCGTGGGTGAGGATGGTCTTGACGGCGGAGCGGCGGAGGGTGGTGGCGCCGGCTCTATGGGTGATGTGTTAGCCGGTGTTTTAGAGGCGTCAATGACAAGACACAGTCCTTCAGTTTTTTGTTAAAGAAGACGGAAGGGAAATAAATGCTTACCCGACTGGATCGTACACAACCGGTCGGCCCACCGAGTTGTACGCCCGCAAAGCCTTGAGATAGTTCTGTAGACCATCGGGGTCAACGGTGCCCATGTTGACGACTAATGCGCCCCCTAGCTTGCACAGGTCGAAGGCTTCCTCTCCGTAGTTGGCCATGATGGGCGATGCCCCGATGGCGAGGGCGACGTTGGCCGCGAAGTTTTGCACAACCTATACACACAACGCCCAATTAGTAAAGTGCCATATGATAGTTTCCAAGGGCACACGGAATTTTCCCTACCAAGTTCGTCATATTATGTGAAAGCGGCTTCTTCCAAGCAACCTCCAGCACCACCTCCGGCACAAGCTCAAGGATGCTATCCGCAGTCTCGGCTCTCGGCCTCGTAGGTTCCCTGACAAACGGCGGCAGCGTGTTGAACAAACGGACCAGGTTCTTTGCCGCCGCTTCCGGGTCCGGAGCGGCCACAAGGGCGCTCACCACCGCGACACCATCAAGCTTCTTGCTCGGGGCCTCACTCTGGTACACGATCCGCTGGAGGTTCTCGGCGTTGATGCCGCCGATGCAGACGGTCTTGACGTAGCCGTAGCCTGCATCCGCCATGGCTTGGAGGATGTCGCGGACGCCGGCGGCGCCGATGATGTTTTTGGTGTTGGTTTTTCTGTAGGTAGGTATGCGATTAGCATCGAAAGCGTGACGGTAAGCTCGGCCGGCCTCAACAGGATAATGAGGCGACGGCAACATTGGAAGCTTCTTTCTCTCACTCACGTTGGAGTGGCATAAACGGTGCCAATGCCAAGGTAGTCTGCGCCGCCTTTGCAGGCCACCATGGCTTCCTCTATGGTGCTGACCGTGACTCCGATGATGGCGTCAGGTCCGAGGAGCCGTCTCGCGGTAGATAGTTCTGTTGCAATGCAAGTTAATCCTCTTGTTCATTGTCTCTCTCTTCGATCATGTTCAAGTGAGTGAGAGAAGCTGCTGATGAGCATAACTGAACTAACCCATATCATCCTGCCCAATGTGAACACCCTCGCACCCAACCGCCAGAGCAACATCGATGCGATCATTGATGAGCAGCGGGACGTTGTACTTCTTGGTGATGGCGTGCAACTTCTTGCCCATGGCAATCATATCCCCCGTATCGCTCGTCTTTTCGCGGAGCTGGACGATAGTGGTGCCACCCCTGACCGAGGCCTCGACGACCTCGCAGAGATCTCGGTCGCCGAGGATGGCGGGGGTTGAGTCCGTTACGAGGTAGACGGCATAGTTGACGCTGTTCCGGTCCATCCTGAAGACAATAACGGGGTTGCCGTTGTGAGGAACGATGTGGGTGAGTGACTTCGGTTGAGGGGGGCCTGCAGTGTAAGGTATTGAAATGTTCCAAAGTGGGAGAGTCTGTAAGTATGAGTGGTCAAGGATTCTCGTGATTTCTTGTAGGTGTCCAGTGTTTAGATGTCATAACATCACTGTGCATGGTCTTGGACAGAAAGCTATATCACTCAACGTTACACCATAGAACTTGAACTTGGCAATTATTCATCACGATAAATATCTTAGCAATGATGTATCACAGATTCAATTCTGAAAAGTTTTACCTGAGATCAAAGTGTAGCGTATGTTTTCCCTGGGGGTGGTAAAGTTATACAGTGCGATAAGTTTCCGATATTTACACTACAGCTTGATGCAATACTGTATGTTACGCATGCAATACCACATGCATCACCGATCTTCGAGAACTCAGAATTGACACTCGAAGCTTTCCAAACCATCACAATCATTGTTGAACATGTTCGTGTTGTTTTACAACTTTCCTATGCCTGCCTTTTCCAAGAAACCCATAACCTATTCATTAAACCCCGGGTCCGTAACCGTGCCGTAACCAAACTTCCCAACCCGTACCTTGACCAGCTCATCAAAATTAATAACATAATATTACAGTACCGTCCATCAAACATCATCAACCTTTTACCTTCCCATCCTCTCCGTTGCTCAACACAACCCCCTAAGAAAGAGCAGGACTCTTCCTAGCGTTAACGTATCTCTCCACATAGTTCCTCTCCTTGAGCAACCACCCACTCAACGCCAGCGCACCCGCTTCCACGGGAATAAGCAGGATGGACAGGTAGATGCCAGCCTTGCTCTGCTTGCACAGAGTACCCCAGTTAGGCTGAGTCCACATGGGGACCGCACGCCACCGACAGGTCCAGGACAAGAAAGTGTCGACAGAGTCGGAGGCGTTGACGGAGTAGAAAAAGATGACGGCGATGAGGGCGGCGACGAGGGAGATGAAGGGGAGGGCGAAGGATAGAGAGACTTGGACGGTTGAGGTTGTGCGGAGCTAGAATGGTGTGTTAGTATTGGTTGTTTTTCTCTTCTTCTACAAGAGTGGGTGGGAAAATTGGGAGATAACATACGAATTGCACCTTGCCAAATACCAAAGCAACGATGTGGAGGACGGTGATGATGGCGCTGCAGGCAACTAGGGCCACGGCTGGTTGGATGTTGAACTCCTGAGGCCAGAGGGAGAGGAATGATCCCGGTAGAGGCTTGGTGTAGTTGTAGACGGAGAGTGTGTTGGCGGAGACACCGAGCACGGTCAGGCCCATGAGGAGGCCCAGGAGAGTGATGGCTGTTTGAACGCTGTCCATGATACGGACGATTCGTAGCTTGCCCTGCAAGTGCTTGTCTTGCGAGGCAACCTCGAAGAGCTCGGAGGTAGAAGGCGCTTTTTCGGACGACATGGTGGCTTTTTCTGAAGCTGAAGCCGACTGATATGATGAGGTATGACTCGTAGATGATATAGTCCAACTGATGTATGTTCGTATGAAGAGCTCTGCTCTGTGCTTGGCGTAGAAGACGACTATACGTATCAACCCAGAACGAAGGGATAGGGGAAAGGCTGGTTGACGGAAAGAATATGACCCGCAAAAAGGAACCCAGAAAAACGAAAAGGAAGAAAGGAAACGAACAGCTCAACGGTTCGATGGAGACGGATGGAAGACTGTCTCTGGAAGGGAAGATCTTCAGGACTCAGGAGAACGGGACTATTCTGATACAAATACCTCTGACGGATTTCAAACCCATCACTAAAAAGGGTGTGTACAATATTTCATTCCTTGGCTACCATCACTGCATCCATAGGGCGGCTAACCGCCATTGGGATTGCATCACAGCGCCGGGTATACCAGGAATGAGCCGGGGGATGGGATTCTAGGATCTCTTAGATCTCTCGGTGCTACCGTCCCGGTAGTATACCCGCGCACCTAAACGCCCGTCATCTCAGGGTCATCTCGCCTTCAGATAGATGAGCCATCCACTTGGATAGCCGGAGATCCGCGTCGCCGATGCAGTGATGTGAGGTAGGGGGTTGAGGATGCCACCCTCCCATTGCCTCTGATGGTTGTCAAGTTTCTCTTGACGGTCAATTATCCCTCCTTGATCGGAATGGCAAAGGAAGATGGGGAACCAGAAATAGTGCCCTCTGACCATGGGATTGGCTAGACGTAAGATAGACGCAGATGAGCATGCAGTGTGCGAACTTGTGTGATGAGCGGTTGACGGTTGGATTGGTGTTGAACATGTGCCGGCGCTTACTGGCGAGGAAGGCAGGGGGGTAAAAGCCGAGATCGTGAATGTTTGGACCAATCAAAAGGCGCAAACATGGCTGAAACCGCATTAGGTCAGTGCGCTTCGAAGCTCGGCCTAGGGCTAAGCTGTGTGAGCCCCTGCAGCTGTCAGCGGGCTAAATTTGACATCGTGGGTAAATTGATTTTGCCTTCTTTTCGTCGAGGATCATCATTTGGACTCGCACCTAGCATGCAATCTCCCTCGTTTTTCATGACGAACAGCTTCATAGACATCGAATTCTCAACGGCCGCAAGTGGAGTCCTCTGCTGCCATGGTAGATTCTTCTAGCTTCATGCGAAAAAAGATAATTGAAGAATCTTTGGATGCCTTCTAGCCAACTTCTCGAAACTGAAGCGAACTTGAAGAGGCATCGAACTCGCCAGGGACTAGCTCATTATCCTACATACAACCATCGAGCTTTGCACTTGCTCCTGCCGCGACGGACCGCCCTACTAGTCCTATCCCCAAAGCCGGTAGTCCCTTCCTCCTTGAGAAACACAACCAGCAAAATCTCACAGCTCATCCCTCCCCGCAACTCTAATTTTCACCCCCGGAATCGATCCAGACTTCGATCCAGATCCAGTTCCAGTTCTCTTCATCATCTTCCTCGTCGCCTTCTTCCCTCCCTTCACCACTCTCACTCTGTTCTTTAGATCCTCAAAACCTCGTCTCTCCCATTCCCATTTCCACTCCCACTCCCATTCCCATTTCCTTCTTCCTTCTTCCCCTCGTTGGAGTTGGACGACGACGACGATCGAACCCAAGGCTTGACCCTCCCCAGATACAGATCTAATCCCCATTGCTTGATGTTCTCTTCGGTGATTGGTCTGTCTTTGGGGTAGTGGTAGATCAGCTTTTGTATTTTTTTGTTGTTGTCGTCGTCGTTTCCATTGTTGCTCTTTGGGGCCACACAACTGCCCCTGTTACACCATCCCCACTACCATTGCCATCACCTTCACCAGATTCCTCCGAGTCTTCGGAGAGACTGAGACCCAACTCCTTCATCAAATCAGGAAACAAAATTGGGTCGACAACCACGATTTGCAGTGAGGAGTGGTACTTCGTAGCAAGCGCGGAGAGTGTATGTCGGAGGTTGATACGTTGCTGGTGGGAGCGTGCGAAGACGTAGACGGTTGGGAGGCTGGCCTCCATCTGGTTAACGAGTCAGTAAGATGTTCCAACACAGATCCCGATAATGGTGAGGCATCATGGAGTAGGCAGAGCGAAAAAGCATAACGAACCTCTCGTACCCTCCCATAATTCCACTCCGTCAACTCGCCAATCACGGGTCTGGCCATTTCTTTCATCCACTTCTCCAATTGTTCTCCCCCCCTCAGTCACTCCTTTAGTCCCAGCCTCAGATTCATATTGAGGAATAACCCACGTCTCAACCCGTCCCTCAACCCCACCACACCGCAAGCATATTACTGTTGGCCCTGGAGCTGAGCTTCCAAAACCAAGTCCAAGTCCGGGGTCAATCCCCATTTCCTTGATCATCTTCTCAAAAACACCGGCAGATTCGACGTTTTCGATTTCGATAATACCAAACCGTAAAGGCTCGTTCCGCAGACTATCAGCTAATGATTGGAAAGTACGTTTGAGGGTGACAGCGTTCTCGGCATTGGAGGAAGGATCAGGGGCGGAGGAGCTATGGGTGGAAAGAGACGAGGTGTCGAATAATATCATGAGAGCTTCTTTGTCGAAGTCGGGCGTAGAGTCCAATGCGGTATCGTCGTTTTCCAATAACTGGGCATTGGGCAAGCGGACGAACTTCTCCAAATCATCCAAAGTGCGAATCGGAGTGATCTATGACGAAGACGCCATGTCATCAAGTGTCGTCGCATCAAAAGCCTCATGTTGCCAAGCGTAAGCATTGGGGACGAATGCGCCTAACAGACATGTTATGTGTGAGATGAATAACGGGATAGCGATCATTGTGTGCGACGATCATGAGCATCATAGAAAAAGAAACAGAAAATGGGAAAGGCCATAAGAAAAGTCTATTTGAGCGGCGGTGACAATCGTAGACGTAAGTAAACACTCAACCATCCAACGTAGTTTCGACCTTTCTACATTAGGCTTGTAATTCTCTGGTTCTCCCCACATGAAACTAAGGTCCGAAAACAGGGAAGTTTTTGGATCTATCCCAAGACTAATCTGGATGTCACGGTATAGAACCAGACCTTGTAAATCCCGGACCCTTGGCCTTCTCCTCTAGCATATAACCAGATAAACAACAAGTTATCACCACTGACAGACGCGGTATATATGAACTCAGTGTCAAATATAATGCCACGGTACAAAGTACCTGCAATCAATACCCATGTAAGACTGCCAGGTACATGTGTTAAAACAAAAACCAATGCTTTTTATATCCCTTCCTTCTTATGCCATCCATTCCATCCCTTATCCTTCCTTCCTGTCCCCATTCACCGACGTATGTATGTATATATACAGTAGTGTGTATAAAGATATCTTGACATGCTACTTTATGAACAATGCGAGCAATCGCGACGCCGTCCCAACAATGACGATGATAATCCCATCACTTATCACCTCGCGCCCTTCTTCTTCCCGCTCCTTGTCGTCGGCGCAACCTGCACTTCCACCTCTTCCTTAGCAGCAGCCGCCTCCTGCTTCTTCTTGCTCTGCTTCCTGTTCCTGGCCGGGGGCGGTTCCTCTCCGTGGAGATGACCAATCTCCTCGATGGCCGTGGTGTTGACCCACGCGAGACACCTGTAAGCTGGCGGTTCCGGCGTGGCTTGTCTGGTTGTCGTGGCCGCACGGCTGTTGTTGTTGTTGCCTCTTGTGCTCCGCTTGCCCCTTCCTTTCGTTGTTGGCTGGACGGGCGGCTCCTCGACGACGACGGCCGTGGTGGTGGCTTCAACGCCCTCCATCGCGTCGCCCGTGGCACCATTCTCTTCCTTCTTCTCTTCCTCTGCAGCCTTGTCGAGTCCCACGTATGTCTTCCGGTTCTCCATGCCCTTTTGGATTCGGTCCCTGTAGTTGACGATTTCCTTCCTCAGCTTGATCTCGTTGACACCCCTCGGATCAAGCCACTCGAGGAGTTTATCCACGTCCTCCGCACGCTCGTAGAAGCCCCACTGCGTAGCCTTGAACACGCTGGTACCGCCTTCCTCCCTCTTCTTCCGCTCCGGCACGGTGATTCCGAACTTGGCCACGTATTCGTTCTGCCACTCCTCCTTCATGTCGATGTACCCCTCGCGCTCCAGCTCGTCCGGCCCTTGCACCCAGATACAACCGTTCGCATATCCCGCATGCGCCGTGGAGCTGTCGGGCAAGCCACCGTACGGCATTCCGTTTCTCTCGAACCAGTAGTACCTGTTCCAGAACCGATCCTTGCCGAGCACCCTCGTGCGGGGGCAGTCGGCTTCGCGAAGGTCGTTGTCGATGATGGCGATCTCCTTCTCGCATTCCGCAATCTCGTCCTCCTTCTTCTGGATGTCCTTGAGCACCTTCAGGAACTGCTTCGATTGCTTGGGCACCTTGGCAGCGGCCGCCGCCGCTTCGGCGCGCTGCTTCTTCTCTTCCTCCTTGCGCTTGCGCTCGGCGGCACGGTCGTTGCCACGGCGCAGATTGCGGAGGCCGTTGACTGGCGTGCCGTCTGCATCCTCGGCATCGGAGTCGGGGATCTCGTCTGAGTTATGGACCCCACCTGTCAAGGAGATCTCATCAACGTCCGTCATCTTCACGTCGCCGTTAGTGTGCGCTCCGTTGACGCCGTTGATCTTAGCTGCCTCCAAGGGCGGACTTGGAGGAAGGTTGTCCGGGAGCAGGATCTTGCGCTGGTCGTTTAAGTTCTTAAGGTCCTCGACACTATCATTTACGTTAGCCATTTTTCGTTCTGCATCACCAACTCAAGAAATTCCACTTACGCTTGCTTCCTCTTCCTCTGCCACTCAATCTTCTCCTTCCGGTACGCCGTCATCTGCTCACTGCAATCCTCCATATATCCCCTGATCGCCTTAGTCTCCGCAGTGAGCATGCAGATAATCTGCAAAGCCTGTACGCGATAATTCACATCGAGGCTCGCATACCGCGCGCGCACGGTCTCGCGATTCGGCTCCTCATCCTCGACAGGCACAAGCTGCTCCAGAAGCTCCTCGCAGCTCGCGTTTAACCTTTCGTTCTTGCTAAGCTGGTGTAGCAATCCGACCATGATGAGTTCCCAGCCGCCATCCTTGAAATCCCGCTTCCGCAGGTGCTCGATCCAGTCGTAATCCTTAAGAACCTCCTCGGCACGGTGCTTGGGCGCATCTTCGGCCTCCTGCATCTCACGTTCGGCGGCAGCAGCCTCGGCAGCTAGTCGCTCAGCCTCGAGCTTAGCCAGGCTGCTGCGGGTCGCGCGGGCGGTAGGTAACGACTCGGGTTCAGGGGTTGCGGCGGCGCTGTCTTCTCCATCCTCCTCTTCCTCATCCTCCTCTTCAAGCTCGGGTAACTGAATTTGGACCTTTCCACCTTCGGCCTCGGAGCTGACCAGAATCTTGAGGACGGCGCAATGAATCTCGTTGAAAAGCTGTACCGGCATCTCCTCCGACGCAAGCTGCATAGCCTCCACAAAGTCGTCGAAAGTGAACGAATCCAGCTTGAAGATCTCGCAGTATACGTTGAGGGTGTCCCAGGTCTCGAGAAGGGGTCCTACCGACTTCATGAGTATCTTGCCGTCGAAAGGCGCCTTGAAATTCGGTTTCAGGTCGACAGGCGGATCGGCACATAGATACTTGAGTTGCGGTCGCGCCAGGCCGCGAGACTCGACTTGCAAATCCTCGATCGGGTACTTGGGGGGCGGGGGCGGCGGGGGAGGCTCGGGCGCGCTGTATATGGGAGGTAATGTGTGACTGCGATACGATAGAGGGAACTGGAACGGATTGCCTGGCAGTGGTAAGTGCATAAATCCGCCCGGTTCAGGGCCATTGAAGAGGTTCTGCTTCCTGGAAACCACTCCTCCATTCTGCCGCGCCTCTTGGGCAGCGGCCTGAGCGGCCTGTTGAGCCTTTGACTTGTGGCTCTTGGGAGCTGGCTTAAGCTCGGGGAGGCGCACAGGGCCAGTAGGACTAAACTGTCCGGGTGAGGCAGGGGTGCTATGGCTGGTGTGGCTGTTGAATTCGATACCCATACCGCCGGGTTGCGACATCCTCTTCTGCGCCTGCATTTGCTTTCTCTCGAGCAACTTGTTGTCGTAGCGCAGATGTGGCGGAATTCGTGTGTCGATATGATATCGCTCGGCAATGTCGGTCTTAACCAACCAAGGAGCGCCATTCCACGCCTCGCGCGTTACTGTCTTCTTGATGAAAGAACGAAGGACCGACTTGGTGAAGACCTTGCGATCGCGGAAGATCTGGGAATCGTTGACGGGCACCTCCTCCTGGCGCTCTTTGAGACTGACAAAGTAGCGCGAATACGGGGGAGCGGTAGAACCATCCGGTAGGACCGTACCTCCGAATCGAGTCTTGTCCCGGACTACACCGTGTAGTTTCTCTCCATCAATGCTAACGGTAACAGTCTCACCCGGGTAGTAGTCATTCTTGAACTCGTCATAAATCTGGTCAACCAGAGCGTCAATGCGAGACACGGTCTGGAACTGAACGCGTCGGAGAACTGGACCCTTGAGGGCCTCAGGAAACGCCTGCTCAACCTCAGCTGCCCCAGCAGTCTGCAGGTGAAAGGGTTGGGTTAGTCCTGTATGGAAACGCAGAAGGCTTTCTTGAGCTTCGCATACCTCACTTGATAGGGCTTCGAAGAAGGTTAAACCAGAGTGACCTGTAATTGTGCAAATGAACCGTTTCTGTTCCCATAATGTGAGTACGTATCATCCAGGGGTGAATTGTTTACTGCCACAGCTGTGCTCACCTGATTGTAAAAGTCCATCCTATTTCGATGTTAGTTTCTCAGTTCAACAATGGCTGGTTTGAGTTTTCTGTACATACCGGTTGAGGTACTCTTCATATGTCACGAAGATCTCTCCCGTCTGGGGGATGTGCCAAACCTATGAGGCAACGTGTGAGCTGGTGACTGCACGAACACATAAGAGGGCAAAAGGAGGAAAGCATACATACCTCTTGATTCTCATCTTCGATAATCGGTACAGTTATAAACTGCACCGGTTTCCGTTTGAAGAGGACCTGTTTGGTGAAGATAGGTGAGCAACCTGAACCAGATGATAATGGGGCCATTGGGGAACTAAGTACCATGATGAAAGCTCACTCCTCGGGATTTCAGATGAAGCAGAGTTGGTGACCTTGGGTGAGGAGGAGGGAGGAAGGGAACCGACGTAAAGCCGGAAAGGTAGACCCCAAAGATGACGGGGGTAGTTTGAGAGGAGAGCAAGGCCGAGCAGCCTCGCACGTGTCTAGATGATGAGTCTAGATGTTTCAGACCTATAAGAACAAAAGTGGTGGTGAGCAAGTGTGTGATTGAGAGAACTGAGACGCGTTGTTGCGCCCAAAAGAGCGGTGTTGCGGCTCATGTCGCGATCCGTGACGGCCGAGTGGAGAGAGGGGAGTTGGGTTGAACAGGGTTGTCACGGGTGTGGTGTGTGGGTGCCTCGAGGGTAGGGTGCTGATGCTGGTGCTGGGTTTGCTGGGTGCGTGGTGTGGTTGGGGACTCGGGGGGATAAGAGGAGAGGAGGCATGAGGTATGAGGTATGTGCCATGTAGGTGGTATGTGGAAAGGTGTAATATCAAAGGGAGGTACATACGTACAGCCGCCCGTTCACTTGAGGTGGTCTCAATGCTGCTGCAAGGCTGATTGAAGACTTTTTGGATCCAATGTTGCGCTGTATCCGTTTTAAAGCCTCGAATTCGTTCCCTGGCGTGGTGGTTTGAATTTGCGCCAAATCCAAATGGAGGCCGGGAGACGGTGGGTTGGGTTTCGGATGCCGGCCGGGGATGGTGTTTATCAAAATTCCATTCAATATCCCGATATCTTTTCTTGAAGACGCCGCGCGGACAAGACAAAGTGGTGTGGTGATGGTGGAAAGGCCGTCGTGGTGGGCGCGGATGCCGAATGCGGGAGCAAGTGCAAGTTGTGGGAGTTGTGAGGAGGAAAAAGTTGAGCCAGGGCCCGGGGGGAGGAGAAGAAGTGGAAGTGGGAGGGCGGGAGTGGAAGCCCCATGGCCCTGGGATGGTCGGGTGGAACGAGGAGGATGGACGGCAAATGGGAGCGTAGGACTGGCCGTGAACGTACCTGAGAACCTGTGCCCGTGTTGGCGTCCGGGACCCGTTGGACCCGCCAGGGAGGGACGGGATGAGGGATGGCTCCAGCTCCGATGCCAGTGCGGCCATCCTACCCCCGTTGCCTAGTGGGAGCCCTGGCCCTCTCTTTGCCCTCCTCCTCGTCCCCCGTACTGGCACCGTACTGGGCCTTCCCCCCCGAGCACCCCCAGGACCACTTCCCAGACCCTACCGGCCGCCCACCCGACAACTCCCCAACGTTCAACTACTCGCCGTGCTCGCCGCGACGAGGGCTATCTGCTGACGGTTGAAGCGTTCATTTTGGTCCATTCTTCAATTATATATGTTGGCTGATGCACCCGCCAAAATTTGTTTTCCGAGGGTAGGGGTCCCGCATGCACCACTTGGACCAGACAGGTTCCAGGCAGGGCGGCCGCTCTGGAGGTGCCGCGATAGAGCGCGACTTTAATCGTGAGCCGAACGTTGGATTCACAGCCGATCCCGCATGTCGATCCATGTGCACCAGCTGCCCAAACTGCTCCCTTTTGCCCATTCAATTCCCATTGAGCTACCAGGTTCTTGATTTGAATATATCAATGACCTCAGACTAAAAACAACAATGGCGAAACCATTTTAGCGGACAGGGCCAAACGCGCCTGGTGCGCGTGTTGCATCTGGCGGTGCATGACACTTGCTCCGCAGCAAAGTACCGCGCTAGCAGGCTCAGGGATCTTACCTTGACCCCTACGGGACCACGGCCACCACTTTTTCACCTCTATTCACTGGCCCCCAATTGATGTGCAGAAACTTCATCTGCAACCTGGGGAGAGAGCCTTTTCGAGCAACCCGAAGCAACGAACCAAAGTCTGGTACAAGTCAGACGGGCCACGAGGTTATTATATCAGATCGAAGATACGTACTGTGAGTACTTACAGATCTGATATCGGATGGCAGATTCGCGTGTTCAGGGGTAAACAACAACTTGGGGACCCTAATGTCGAAGTAACATTTCCACCAAGTTTACCTACCAGGCCTACGTATCTACCTACCCCTGGATCGTCTTCACTTATATCGGCTCAGTCTTCACGCCGAATGAGAGTCATTTCAGTCAGTCATATTATATTCATCTGAAAGGTATGCGCCTGCCCTATGGTCGAAAGTTTGTAGCCCAAACAAAGAGTACATATCAGGCAGACGAGGTGCTGAAAGCAACCTGAATTACTTGCACAAGACGGAACAAGAAAATGATACCGGGCGAATGGTAAATAAAACCAGAGTCATGGCCCTCCCGTTTGTTTGTGCAACCAAACAACAAATTTTGAGCCGGTCGGTGGTCACCGCACACAACAAGAACAACAACAACAGGGGCTGAGGGGCTCCGGGCTAGAACACAGCACAACACCGAGCGAACCGCACTGCCTGCATCGATGCGAGCGAGTCTCTCAAAGGGGTCCTGGGGTCTTTCTTGGCTCTCGAAGCCCGAAGGAAGAATTCGGACAGAAGCTCAAAAGAGCGAGAAGAATAAAGTTGCCTGCCGGATCAAGCGGCGCAGGGATGTGGGGTAGGTACGTACAGATGGTACAGTCCCTTTTTCTCCAAATGGAATCTCAGCCTTGCAGAAATGCCACGGTTGTCTTGACGAATCGACGAGCGCCAACGTTCTCAGACAGCAACCTTTTGGTCAAAAATCATCGGTTCATTGGATGCCAATTTTTGAAACCTCAGGTCGTCTTAGTCAGCCGCTTTGCTTGGTTTCAAACCTCCTCAAACCTTTTGGGAGGTCCAGGTCTTGGCATTATTCAGTTGCGGGTGCACCCGTGTCTTTGTCTTTGGGATATACACACACAGTACTGTATTGCGAGATTGGAAGTGGCAAAAGTTCGCCAGATAAAAGGAACAAAAGAAACCAACAATATTGCATTTTATCGCTTGTTACGCAAAAAAAATTACTCTGTAAAATACACCACCATGAAGCCCAACCAGCTGCCGACGACTCCTATCGCCGAGTACGAGCTGGTGAACATCAACGGCAGAAACTCGTAGTTCTTGCCAAAGATGATGCCATGCATCAGAGAGCAATAAAAAATAAGGGGGATGCTGACGGTGATGTAGACCGTGCTGAAGCGATCAAACAGAAACAGTCTTTGGCGGGTAGGTGCCGGGGCAAGACGGTCGAATGCCATCAAGAAGAGAACAAGCCAAAAGATGGTGTAGATCGTCTTGATGGGGAACTCGGCCGGCGTGAATATCAACGGGAAGAGCGACACATGGCCCGCCACAGCCAATGGTCTGAAGGCTCCCAGGTACCGTCGGTCCTTGAGCGCAATGAGGCTGAACGGGATGATGACCAGCAAAATGGCCTTCTCGTGGACGTGCCAGCCGAACAGAAACGAGGCGTAGCCGCAAAGGGTGACGCCTCCGATGAAACCTTCCCAAGTCGGCCTCATAAAGAGCTTGATAAGGGGGATGGCCTGGAAAAGGAGTGTCAAGACAAAACACATGCGAGGTGTAATGTCCGGCAGCACAGCGAACGAGGTGTCTCCGACAAGACCGCGGGTAACGCTGTTGAGCGCATCCGCCTTGATCGGGAGACCAATCCTTGGCGCGAGAGAGATCAGGACTCGGTCGATGAAGGAGTACATAGCCCATACATTGGGAGCCCAGTATGCGTGGCATAGACCTCGCGAGAAGGGGAACAGGCGGCTGAAGATCTGCGGGATCTGGTTTCTGAGCGCAAAGGGGCCAAACGCAGCCGCGAAAATGGCAGCGATTCCACCGCCCAGCTTGACGCAGTTGAAGAACTGGATCCTGAAGATGGACTTGGGGGATAGACAATACACCCTGAGAAGGTAGACGAAGTAGGCCGGTGCCAGGTAGAGGTAGATGTGCTTCATGCACAGCAGGGCGGCAAAGACAAGACCACTGGCCAGCAGAGACGACTTCTTCTTGGCCAAAACCAGAGAGGCGATCAGGATGCCGTACATGACACCGTTGTACTGGAAATGGATGTGGTCGATGATGAGGAGACCGGGGGACAAGAGAATGGAGACAGCAGCCGCCTGAGCTGCCCTCTTGGACACGCCATGTGTAGAGTCAACAAACCTAACAAATCTTTTCGTTAGCAGCGCACGTACCCATCTTCCAAAGAAGTGTTTCTTCATACATTTGCAGCGCATAAACCAAGACCAGTTCCGTCACAATCACAGTCCATCTTTGAAAGTAAACGGTCTGCCAACTGTCGTACTCCAGATTATGGACCCGAATCATGGCCGGATCAGCCAGCTTGGCAACCTGCGACATGATCCATTCGAAGTAGGCGAAGAAGGGCGGATAGTCCAGGGTCCATTCTGACGTCTTTTCGTAGTACCAATCCCAGAGCGGGAGACTGTGAGTGATGGCCAGCCAGTTGCGATGAACCTCAAAGTCGGTGGATTTGCTGAATGGGCAGGATCGTGTCAGTGGCAACCTCTACGTATGAGATATGGCTATAGCTCCTGTAAGGCGTGTCGCCGGGCCATTGGGAATCGCCATTGGGGAATTGCAGTGACGTGCCGGGGGAAAGGATGAAAGGATGAGAGGAGTAAGGATGAGGCGACTAGGTAGACATACTAAGCCGGGAACAAGAGGATCTTGAAAGCCGTAGCCACTATCGCGCATTGCACGAGAGAAGGATATATCTCAGCCGTCTCCATCCCGTAATGGCCACGTGGATGTGTTTAGTGGTGAGATAGGAGACAAAGGTTATGAGATGATGAGAAGAAGTGCAAGGTGTCACTCTGGCCTGGTCCCATCGGTTGTCGCAGCCTGGGGTACCTCCGACATGCGTAGGTGGGTGTCGTCGACGTCGGTTCGCGTGTTAATTTACGATGGGTCCGTTTTTAATTGTTTCATTGCCGTCACTGGTGAACCCTGACGGCCTGGCTAGGCTCTTTTCGATTTAAAGTTGCCTGCCGCGAGGGGCTCGGATGTCGCCATGGCAAGCATGGCAAGCCACATTCCGTCTCAACTAGACCCTTAACTCAGCCATATTCATACCGCATGAGACTGAAGCGAGCTTTTAGCCACAGGAAGTTCCCCGCAGACAGGCACGCGCTGGACGTGCGGAGGGAAACCCCTGTAGCTCCTGCAGGGGAAGGATCGGTGTTTTGAACTTTGGAGTTTTGGGAATTGGGAAAGTTGTCATTCCGAGATGGCACAGCAACACAAAAACATTCTCGAAGGTCGCGCGAGTAATAGGCCCCAAAGTCTTTTCCGTACATTCCCTTTTTCTCTTGACTCTCTCAATTTAAAGCACCAGTCATCATCTCGTCTACACCTTGTTTGAATCTCTTCTGGAATTCGCTTTCCGCTTGCCGCTTGCCGCCCTATCCTTCTGTACCTGTCGACGGACCTACATGTATCCACAGTCCACACCTTGTTGACCTCTCCTAAGTCTTGGCCGGGCCGCTTCACCGAGAACCCAACTCCTGCAAAAGTGTAAAGTGTCCTCATCGCATCGACAAACGGAAAGCGGCTCTTCACTTTGCAAATAAGGTGACAGCCGATATCAACAGGCTTATCAGTTCCTTTTCACCTGGAACTGGCCTTCGGATTGAGCATATCGCGCCAACAGCTCTTCGGCCAACCACCAAGGTTCGCGCCATCACAGCATCAGCTCACCCCCTACACTCTAGGCCGACGACCGTCAATATCGCCGTCGCTCTACAGTCTACACGATGCGCTTGTTAGCGGGCATTGTCGCCCTCGGCGGTGTCGCTGAGGCTGCTCAATACCTTGTCAATGATCTCAGTTTCGGATTTGGCGCGAGGTACGTTCAACGTCAATTGCACAGTCTGCACCTCCTGCTGCCGGCGCACATCAACTAACAGTTGCCCCCTCTTCCCCACCTCAGGATAAACCCCGATGGCCGCAACACCATTCCACATTACTCTATGCAGGGCAATCCCAATGTGCCCGAATTGCTCTCCAACAAGGTCATTCTGACCCCTCCCGCACCCGGTAACCAGCGCGGTGCTGTCTGGACCGACAAGCCACTCGAGTACACAGCCTGGACGACAGACATCGACTTCCGCGTCAATGGCCCCGAACGAGGCAGCGGCCTCCTCAACATCTGGCTTGCCAAGGATGGCGCCCGCAACATCGGATCGCAGAGCATCTACACGGTCGGCAAGTTCGAGGGTCTAGTGCTCGTTGTCAACCAGCACGGCGGATCGGCTGGCATGATCAGGGGTTTCCTCAACGACGGCACTCTCGACTACAGCATGCGCAACAACGTCGACAACCTCGCCTTCGGCCACTGTTGGTTCGCCTACCGCAACTTGGGCCGCCCTTCGCAAATCAAGCTGCGCCACAACTCGCAGAACTTCAAGGTCGAAGTCGACGGCCGCCTGTGCTTCGAGAGCGATAAGATTCACATCCCTACCGGCTACAACTTTGGTCTTTCCGCCGCCTCGGCCGAGAACCCCGACTCGGTTGAAGTCTTCAAGGTCGTCGTTTTGTCCGAGGACGACATTGGTGCCGTTCCCAACCAGCAACAGCAACAGCAACAGCAGCAGCAGCAGCAGCAGTACCAACAGCAGCAACAGCAACAGCAGCAGCCGGGCGAGAACCAGAAGCCCCTCGGCGGCACGACCCACGACGAAAACGGGCAGAAGCGGCCCTACATGAGCTTCGGCCGGTCCGGCCAGGCCGCGATCCCGGACCCTTACGACAACGCGATCCCCGACGTCGAGGCCAACAGCATCACCTCATCCAAGGCGCAGTTCGAGGACCTGCACATGCGCATCCAGTCCATCAACCACCACCTGTCGTCCATCTTCCGGTCCGTGGCCCAGTACGGCGGCATCGCCGACCAGAACCACCAGGAAGTGTCCGTTATGCTGGGCGAGATGAATGGGCTCCTGACCAAACTGGACCGGTTCGCCAGCGTCGAGAACAAGCTCGAGAACCTGGAGCGCGAGGTGCGCAGCATGCGCTCCGAGCTGACGGCCCGTCTCAAGGAGAGCGAGCACAGCATCAAGTACCACGTTACCGATAAGCACGAGGATTTGGCGGGTCATGTGGTCAAGCACGCGGCGCCGGGTCATACGAAGCTGTATTTGGCGATTGTGGGGAGCCAGGTGGTGTTGGCGGTGGCGTACTTTATTTATAAGAGGAGGAAGGCTGGTGGGCCTAAGAAGTATTTGTGAAGGGGGTCACATATATAAGGATTACCGAAGAGAGCGGGGTGAGAAGAGTAGGACGATGGAAGGAGGAAAATGGCCAAGGAGACTGGAGACTTCTCCGGCCCTCGTTGTAAATAAGAAATGGGTCTGCCCACCCGTTGAATTTGTTTGGATTATTAGTTTTGCATGGCGTTGTTACTGCGTTTGGGTTTTGTGTCGCGTCTTCAGAGTAGTTACAGGTTAAAACAGGATCTGAAATTTAAAAAGTAACTACACTTGGCGTATAGTACTTGGAAGTTTCGTGAACGACAAGGCCACAAAGTGTTCTATGTTCTTTTGAGTCGGTGTCCATGACTAAAGGAGATAGGGTCAGTATGCGACTCATAGGTTGCTGTGATATGTGGTTTGCGAATATCTCTAAGAAATATTTACGTTCCAGAACAGTTACACTCAATTACGCTGAGTGTCAAGAGACCTCCCTCGCACATTATACTCCACATCCTGCATCGACATCGATCGTCTTACCATTGTCTTTTTGCAAGAATCAAGCAATAGCTCACTTTCCACCTGGAGGATTCGAAAAAGAGAAAGAACAGCTCTGTCCATACCTTACCCACGATGCCACCTCCAGACAGAAGGATTGCCTTAAAAAAAACACATAACGAACATGGCGAAGCAATGTATCAAGACGTGGCTTCTATCAACCGAGGGTTCTGACACTTATACAAGCCGAGGAGATCCGTGAGAATCGTAGCTCAGCATTGTTGACATATACCTCGTCAAATCGAACTAGCATTTTGAGATCTCGAGGGTTCGTCTAAAACCTATGAAAAACTGTCAACTACAACCCCATACCTTACGGTTGGAAAAAGGAAAGGAGAAGAAGAAAGGTACCAACCAGCCCCGAAGTTTTTTATCAATGGATCCTCTCGCTCGCCATAAAGGCCATACATACATCACTCCCGCCGGCACGGCAAAGAGTGATCAAACCCTCTCTAGTCTATGACACATATGTAAAGTAGACGATATTTTATCTCCCCTCCAGTCAGTCCATTTTATCGTTGGACAACAACAAAGGTGCTTGTATCATAGGTAAGGTATGTAAACTCTTGTTCTATCTTTTAACTCTACGTCTATGCTCATCATATCGTCCATGCCATCTAGATGGTATATCCAAGGTAATGCTCTTCTTCTGTATCCAAAGACCAAAAAAACAACCCTTCATAACGCCTGACCGTTTCGTTTTCGTAACGACCAACCCAACCAGCACCGGCCATGCCTGAACCATCCAGTCATACCATTCTCATGCAAGTCCTTCACTTCACTCTTCGTTCTTCATTCCGGGGTATCTCAACTCAACGAATCCAACTCTTCCTTCTCCTCTCCATATCCCTTTCTCTCCCTGCTCTTGGCATTTCCCTTTCGACTTCCCACCACCAACTTCCCACCCGTACCTTTCGAGTTTCTTTCACCTTTGAGGGCATCCATCTCCTCTTCACCAACTGCAATTGCGACTGGGCCTCCTAATCCCTCCCCTCTACCGTCGCCTGCTCCGTTCTTTGCACGCCATTCCCGATCTCATTTCCCTCACCCAAAGCCTCTGCCTTCTCCGCCTCAGCCTTCTCCGCCGCCCTCGCCTCCGCCCTCTCCAACGCCCTCTCCCCCGCGTCCACAACCTCTCCATCCAGCCACCCCCTTCCAATCCCCTTCCTCCGTCCCCTCACCACACTCTCCAACGCCTTTCCAACCGCCACCAAATCCCCCAACATACTCACATGCCCGCGATCCGTACACACCCGTCCATCCCTCACCAACTCATACCCCTCCGGCAACATCGACTCTCTTGCCAGCACCACTCCATCACCGCTGGCGAAAACAAGGTCGTCGTACGCATCCGTGCAGGCGATGGCGTCCCGACAGGACACCCGGACGGCGTGCACGGTGGGGATGTCCTTGGCGTAGATTACCGCGAGGGGAGGGTAGGCGTTGCGCCGCTGGTGCGAAGGGTTGTGGGCTAGTTCGGAGCGGAATTGTTTGGTTTCGCGCAGGGTGCGGGTGAGGTAGCGGAGGGCTTGGGACTGGGAGGAGGGAGTGCGGTTGATTGGTTGTTGTTGTTGGGAAGATTCGGAGGGGTTGTCGGTGGAGGAAGAACCCATTTGGGGAGCGAGTGTGCGGTCTTTGAAGACGGGGTTTGAGGGTGAGGAGGATGATGAGGAGAAGGGGTTGTGATTTTGGATGTAGTTGCTTGCGGTGGTGTGTTTGCTGTTGTTGTTGCTGTCGTTTTTTCCGCTGTTGCTGCGGCCGCGGAGAGGGAGGTTGGAGAGGTTGGAGAAGGAATCGGATAGACTTAGAAGACTGCCGAGCGTGCCGGTGCTCTTGGATGGGTTCAAAGGCGGGAGGGCAGGTTCGCCCACGCAAGGCGAGAGGCGGTATTTGATCCAGTCGTCTACGTTGTAGAAGTCTATCGTATACTCTTCCTTGGTGTTCTTGTCGATGAAACAGAAGCCGTCTTCTGAAGGCAAGAAGAGAAAGCTAGTCCGGAGCGAAAAGGTGACCTGCGCGGTGAGTACTTTCTCGTTGAGTAGGACGGCATCGCCGTTACGCAGTGGCTAATATCGGGGTTAGATCACACGGTCGCGGTAGGCCATATACGGCAGCTGGACAGGATCAAAGACTTACGCCGAGAATATTTATACATTTTTTTGGAACGCCGGCGTACACGACGCCTGCGTAGAGATCCGGGCGCTGGTTGACGGCGTGCCGGGTGATGAGGCCGCCGAGACTGTGCGCAATGACCCAGGCACCTCTCTGTTCAGGTGGCGTGTGAGGTTGGTTGGATGGAAGCTTTTCGATAAATTCGTTCAGCTTTTTCGAGAGACGGTGGGGGCTTAATCGCCAGTCGTAGCCATAGTCATGGACTCTCTAGAGTGCAGACGCTGTCAGCCAAGTATCCATGGATACCATTCTGGTAGGCACTTTACTCACGAGTTTACCATTACGAGCATTCTCGCACTCCCTCAGCTTCCTGAAGAGTTTTCTTGAAATATCAATGGGTCCGATATTCTGGAGCATCCCCGAGGCAAAGATGTGCTTCTCCATGTTCTCCTCGTCCTCGGGCTCTAGGCCAACCTCCATATTCACTTTACGGATGTTCAAGCCTACCTTGACGGGAACCCATAGTTGTCGATACGGAGGCTCAGCGGACCGAAGAATAGAGCCTCGATATCCTCCCATAACCACAATGTCTCCTGTCAGAGTCTCCAGAATCGCGTCAAGAGGATGAACAGCCTCGCGTGACGGCCGGTGGCTACTTGGCCCTGGCACTGAGCGTGTTTCATCTGTACCGTGAGAGTCACTTGCCGAAGGAACCACCTTCTTCAATGGCGATGTGATACCTGCCTCCGTTAGTCTCCCGCGGCTTACGGCCATCAGTCGTGTAAATGACGTACTCTTCGGTAGTTGAGGAAGTTTGAATGACGGCTCGAAGCTGTCGATTATAGCTTTTATCCTGGTGTTGACCTGCTCGCGAACATCGACGAAACGCTCATCATCGCCCAGCGAGGAGACCCGAGTCAAGGACTGATACAAGAGGGAATCATTAGAAGTAGAGTGACGCAGGGTCGGAGGTCTCGAGGCTCTTAGAGACGATGACCGGACAGGACCTTGAGTCGTGGCTCCTCCTGGTGTGCTAAGAGAAGGCCCCGTTTGGGCTCGGTTCGAGCGTATGCCAGCTATCGTGGCCGACTTCGGAAGATGTGGCATTGACGGCCAAGTGGAATCTTTGTGAGAAGAAGAGCCGGACGAAAAGAACGACGGCGTGGGTATCGATATGGATGGAAGGGCCTTGGACAACCTCTTGAGGGCATTCTCTCCAGCTGAAGCCGCACGAGATGACCTTGTCTCATTCCCAAACACGCCGAACATGGAGGATGTCTTGGCGCCATGTGGCTGGTCGACAATCATCTGCTTGGGCTCAGCCCGCCATGGTGTTGGAAGGTCCGGAAGGCCCGAGGGCGATGACTGACGGAAATGACCACGTCTCTGTGGTTTCCTCGGGCTCATAGGCGGGCTGGGATTACCAGATGTCTTTCCTGAAGACTGAGCCCTGCCTCCATCATCCAGGAAATCGAAGAGACTAGGAAGATAGTCCATGGCAGCAGCCTTCTCAGCAGCCGGAGTGTTTGGCGATGCCAGACGAGTCGCTCTTGCGCTGATAGCCGGCTGGATGAAGGACTGAGCACCGTCTTGGTCGTCGTAGATGGGGTCGTCTTCATTGTCGTCGGAATTCTGTGCGGCGGTGGCGGAGGGCTCGTTGGGCTGGGAATGGGTTGAGCTTAAGACCTGGGGCTCGGGGAGATCGAGTTTGAGGGGTACTGCTGAAGCTGAGGCAGATGGACCGGATGGGGATAGCGGGCCTGCGGTCGACGTGGAAAGCGTGGAAGTTTGAGATTGAGTAGGAGTGGGAGTGGGAGCTGTGCCGCCACCATTGACGCTGACGGGGGCAGCTTCCGCTTCCAATGGCGCCCCAGACGTCCCTAGCCCCATGCTCATGTTGGCCGTGGATGACTTGCACAAGAATCAAACACTTGGTCGCAGCTAACTCGTCCCGTCCTGAAGAAAAAGTTTGGTGTTGGTCCGGCTGTTCCGGTCAGGTGAAAAGTGTGTGAATGACGTTCTCGAGAGATGGTGGAAGGTGATCGGGTGGTCCCAGTTAGGCTGATGCAGTCTGCATTGTTTGTGTGGTGCAGCCGGTTCTCTTTATATATTGGGTTCCGCGTATTAACAATCTAGACCGAACAGTGAAAAACGAAAATAAAGGGAAAGACTAGGAAGAGAGAAGAGCGAGGCGAGGGTCTATAGGTAAGCAAGCGGACGAGGGAGGCTCAGTCAGATGTCAAGGATTGGTGGTGATTCTGATGCCTAGGGTCCATGGGAAAAGTCCACTTGGTCGTAGTATTTTTTCAAAAAAGAGTCGTGATCCCCACTCCCGAGTCCCGTCATCCGGTTCACTCGAACGGTCAACTCGATGGTGTTCATCCTCCGCTCGAGGGACGCACGGGGTTTCCATTAAACCCGATGGAACCAGAGAAAAAGACGGGACCAACGGCGGCAGCTTGCAGGGTCCCATCTTGGGGTCTGTGGGTCCATCTGTGTTGGTGATCAGAGCTCCTGTACTCAATTCTGCCACTGCACCTGCCAACTGCTGCTCCCTTCATACGGGACATTGTAAATCGAGTCCTACATGTGCATACATCTGTGGGTTTGATTTACGCAGTACGTAGGTATGTATCCCGTCCGCCATTTTTTTTCGCGTTTAACTGGCGGTTTCGCGGGTTCGTTGTTCGGCTGTCAATTTTAGCGATGGTTTAACCTGGGAATGCTTGGGTCCATGCCTCTTCAGGCAATCGGGCCCGGAGGCTGAGTGATCACCATGTTACCTGCAATAAGGCAGCAAGTTTATCTACCATTCCGCGTATGACATTTCCCACAGGCAATGAAAGGCGTAAAGATACGCGGGAATAAGCCTCGATTTTATTGTATCCCAGCTTCAGAATAGCTAGCGGCGGTTGTCGTTCGCTCCCATCCCTTCATCGACCAAGGTAGTTCATTTCGTCTTGACGTCATGGCGCCCGGAGACTTGAGCTGATCTCGCCGTCCGGGTTGACGGAGCGAAAGGCAATTTAACCGTCCACGCCGTCCCAACGCCGTGGCAAGCGAGTCAATGCCGTACGTAATAGATCTGAGATGCACGACAGACGGGATCGAAGAAAATCTGGGGAAGTTCCAGGTTTCCCCAGGGGCTAAGATCCGTCTCTTCGACCAAGCTTTTGCAGCACGTTTCTTGGCTTTTATTTTGCCACGCTTGCACCGGGCTGAGACACTTCGGACGAACTAAGTCGACATAAAATCTGTCAGGGCTGAAAACGTGTTATTCTTCAGCGTTGCTGTGGCTGTTATAGCGGGCGGCGACAATCTGCTGTTTCATATGATTGAAGCGAGTTGATGATTTGCACCAAATAGGTATAGCGCCGGGGATATCTGACCTAGCAAGGCCTTCGACCAATCTTCTGCTGAGTTGATGCGGGTCGCAGGGTTTCTTGGGACCGATCCAGTAACAGGATTGGCTTGAGTAAAATCAAATCGAGTGAGAATATGCGGTACAAGGGCACCCAAAAGCGAAAGCGGAAAGCTTCAACAATTCAGGCCCCACACTCCATCCAGCACCAGATAAGCTTGCCAAGGCCGCCTCGTCCGCCTACAATGCAGCGCGATGTCACCACACCGAGGCTTGACAACCTCTTAGGCTTATATAAGAAAAGCTTGGTGACGGACATCAGGCCGACGTCTTCCATTTGTGAATTTGGAGTTGAGAGAATGAGTGTGAATGGAGGACTGTACGAACGGGCCAATGGTGCCCTCGGATTTGGATGCCATTTTGGTGAGCTAGGCATCTGAACGGAATCTGACCTCGTCTTCTGCTGTGTTGGCAAGGAATCCCTAGGATACACAATGGTCCCCTTTCAATTGACACACAAGGGCGAGTCAGAAAATTAAAAGACGAACCGACAGTGTGAGATTTCCGGTTCCTAGTGTAGCCCGTGAGCCTGGTTGGTTAGACACGAATGGAAGTGCAAATTCTACTAGAGGTTTATCCCCTCGAGGCGCAAAACTAGAAGCAAGCTCGGTAAGGCAAATACCACATGGTGACAAATTCCGAGTTAACTCCCTCAGTCCTTTGTGTGCCTCAAGACTGGAATCGAACCGTGATGGTGACACCTCTTTAGGCTACTCGGGTGCTCAACCATCAACAAGTGATAGCCTGGAGGTTTGCTGGCTCTCCCAATTGGGAGCAAAATCAAAGGGTCCATGAGTGCGAAATACAGTGGAAGGTTAAGAACGGTGGGGCATAGGGTATGTCGGACATGACTCGGTCAAGAGCACAACACTGGCGGAATGTTAACGCAACCGGTTGACGACCCATTTCGAGCTTCAGAGTACTGGTGTATTCGTGAGTATTGGCGCAAAAGAGAAAATGGAAATGCGACAAGAAATCCATCCTTGGAAAAGAGAAGATGTGATGGTTTCCCAAAACGCCTGTAAACATAAAGCTTGGCACAGTGCACGTGACGCAGCACGCGTCCTCACCTTAACGACGTCGCTGCAAGCTACTGTGTACAACCACCACCACCACTCCGCCAAGACTCCACCTCCATCGTCCACTCGCCTGGGGAGAACTGACCCATTCGACATCACGACCCTTCCCGGCGCAATTCCACACCCAACTGAAGTACCACAGACATCCCAGCACGTTAGCAACAGCGCAAGCGGAACTTATTCAAAATGGCGGGCCTCGAGCATTACAGTTGGTTTCTCCTACCTCTCCACCATTGTCTCGTGTGTAATTGCGATGCGATTGTGATGCAATTGATCGCATCGCATCGCATAGTAGTAACCTTCTGAATGTCTCGAGAGACCGAAATGCTAACCACTTTGCGATTTGTATAGAGCTGGCCCAGGACCCGGCGTTCGTTCGCCTGTCCAGTATGTAGCCCACCCTGAACCGTTCCTCTCCTTCCTTGCGATTACTCCACTTCCGGTTTCCCTACGAACGAACGATGAAAGATCCATGTCCGCCATGTTGTCCCATATGGCCATATCTCGTACCTCTCCCACGTCCATCCAAATCTAGGCGGGCGCAGAATGTTGGAATACAAGCCTGGTCTATGCTGGACGTACCAAACCGCTATAGAACCCGAAAATACGGTTCAAAACAAGGACGAAAACTGGCTGGGGAGTGACTGCACAAGAAGGAGGAGTCAATTGTCATTAACACCATTTTGCCTTCTCACAGACATGACCAGCAACCGCTACAAGTACTTCCGTTGGACTCCCCGCACCGCCAGGATTACTTTCGCCTACACGATTGTCGTTCCCGCTATTGTTGGCTACATCGCTTACAAGACTGATGTGAGTTGTTCTTATCTATCTGTCTGAAGGACGACAACATATGTATGATGTATTGGGAGGGTGAATTGCTCACAAGACACACACACATAGGGCAAGTACGACTTCCGCGCCAAGCGGAGAGGTGACGACATGCGGGAGTTTTAAACGGGTTTTATTAGAGGAATCGAAGGGGGCTTGTGAGGAGATGTACATGTGGTAGACTGGCCGCCACTCATAGAAGAGTTTGAGGGGAATACAGAACCAGGGGAACACAGAACCCGGGACCGCCAGGGCCGATAAACATATTACTATAATCACTCTCTCGAACTCCTCGGATTCTTGCGCGCATACATTAGGAACAGTGGCGGGGAGCGGTACATATGCTCCGGTTGGGAAGAAGCCTCTGTCTGGATGTTACTCTGCGCTGCTGATGTTTTGATGGCATTTGCTCCGCCATTCTTTGCTTTTGACCGAAGGGCGCTTCCTCTTCAGTGATCCGTGAATATCGTCTGATGGGGAGACTGACGCTTATAGAATGCCTTGATCTCTGTTCTGTCGAGCCAACATCTTCCTGCTCTTGATGCCGCCCTGGCCGCGTTATTTCCCATAATATGATTTCCGTGTCCTTCGAAGTAGCTCGGTTTTTTTCCATCATTGTGTAAATTTGTGATGTGGTCCTCAACTGGCCGCTGTGTATTGCTTGATAAAACCTCCTCGCCTGCTCAGTGGAAGCTTTCATATCGCAAAATTTCACCAAAGATGATACTCCCTTGGTATCCAACACGCACAAAGCAGATTTTGTCCCTTTCCAACCCGTTGCCGTATAGATCCTTTCCCTCCTGCAACTCAAAGCCTCAAAACCCTCTCCTCCAATCCCCCTGCGGCATAATACCAGGCTCCCTCTGGCGATTATTCCGTCCGCCCCTACTCTCCCTCCGTCCTCCCCAATCATACGAGTTCGATTCATACCGTCCACCACCACCACCATTACCACCACGGTATCCCCTTGCCTGCGGGGGCTCATCACCGTACCGATCTCCCATCCCCATCCGATCCCTATAACCGCCGTCCCTCCCCCTCGGCCCCGGCGGCGGCGGCGACGCAGCCGTGCTCCTCCCCTCTCCAATCCCCGATCCGCGCCCTGTCCGCGCCGCGCTCACCGGCTCGACCGCTCCGTCCAGGTCATTCGGCGGCAGGATCGCGCAGCTGATGAAATCGCCCGGCATGAACTTGGCGTCGGCCAGCGTCTTGTGGGCATCGTCGTAGCAAGGATCGTCGTCGGGGAGCCCCGCGTCCGCGTCCGCTCCGGGTAGTCCGGCGCCGATCACCACGCTGCCGAGATCTTTGGAGACGTGACGCGAGGAGTCCTTGCGCGTGTCGACGTAGATGAGCCGGAAGACGAGGCGCGTGCCGATTGCTGGGTTGGGGAGTAAAGGGGATGGGTGCTGCTCGTTGGCGATGTCGAGACTTAGTTCGTCTAGGGTGGTTGAGCGCCAGGCGGGGATTTCGATGTAGAGGGGGAGGTGCGAGTCGGAGGTGAATTCGTTCATTCTGAGAGGGAGGTGTCAGTTCGGTGCCTTGAGGAGGTAGGGGGGGAAGGGGGAAGTGTACCGATGGAATGCGCCGGTGCGATAGTAGAGTCTGACGATGAAAGGTGGTTCTTTCTTGACAGGAGCGGCAGGCTCGTCTGGAGGAGGTTGATCCATAGTGGCGGTGAGCTATTGATTAATATGGTATTTTATTCAAGTTCGGTTGTTTGAGCGATGCAGTTTGCAATAGTCCGCGAATGTTGTCCGAAAGCAAGGATAAAAGCGCTGGTGAAAGATGTTGAATTGTTTACGACATAGTCAAAGTTAAGCTTGGTGCTATATTATGACGCGACGGAGATATGACCAAAATGCAAAAACATGGCGTTGTGTTCCCGAACTCTCTCATGGTATTCGAGGACATGAAGTGCAGATGCGGCTCACAGTGACAGCTAGGTAGGGAGTGTGCGGGAGGGGAGCTCTAGAGGTAGCTTCCATGAAAGAGCCCCGTCTGCGCCGCGATCCGACCCGTGGACATCGGACAAGTGGGGGTGTCAGCTGTGCCCGGGCCGGTTCTTTGATGGCCGGGAATCGGCAGGCACAGTTCACGAGTTCACATGCCCGCTGGGGCTGAAAGAAGTCGCTGGCAGGAGCTGACTGGTTCCTTGCGCTAGCGTGTAGCGGCTCAAAGGCCGGTTCCACGGTCCCACTGCTCCGAAAAGTTTAGTGGAGTCGCACCCGACCTCCAGTGCAACGTCCGCCCGTAACTTCAAGCTTTACCTCGACCATTTCATCACGACATCACGCCATATTAGAACGCCTTGGAAGCACAACACCACAATCTCGACACGAAGCTCACAACGCAAGTTCATACCAACTGCACGAATCAAGGAGCTGAAAAACACGAAACAACCTATCTGTCAAGAGGAGGGAAAACAAACCCCAACAACACCGCGACAATGGACTTCGCCGCCCTCATGTCCAAAGAGATCGCCAAGGCAAAAGGCACCACCAGCAACACTACCACCTCCAGCAAACCAACATCATCAACAACCAGCACAACAAAGGATACTAACACCAAACCCGACTCAACAGCCGCAGGAGCCGGAGCAGAAGGTCCCGCCGCCGCCGCCGCCGCAGCAGCCCCGAAATTCATCTCCCGCCGCGAAGCCGAAGCCCAACGGCAGGCCGCCTACCTAGCCGAGCAAAAGCGACTCGAAGAAGAACGCGCCGCCAAAGCCGCCTTGAAGCGCAAGCGCGAAGAGGGCGCCATCGAAGAAGCCAAAGCGCGCGAGGAGAAGAAGCGTCGACTAGCAGAAGAATCTCGCGCCCGCCGTCTAGCCAAAGAAGCCGAAGAAGAGCGCGCCCGCCGCAAACGTCTCGGTCTCCCCGAGCTACCTCCCACGCCCTCCGATGCCGCCGAGAAAGAAGGCACACCGGCCTCCCTCGACGACTCCGACCTCGACGACGACGACGAAGCCCATGACCTGCCCGACGATGAATTAGCGTCCAAACTGCGCGCGCTAGGCGAACCCGCCTTCCTCTTCGGCGAATCCCACCCCTCCCGCCTGCGGCGCTACCGCAGGGCCGCCGGCCTGGGGGCTCTCGGCCTACCCACGGGACCCATCACCACCTCCCTCCTCCCCGTCGCGGAGAAAGACATGAAAGTCCCCGCCACCTCCGCCGAAATCCCTCCCCCGACGGACCGCAAAGCCCGGCGCTACCTCTTCCGCCAACTAGCCTCTTACTTCAACATGGTCCTCCGCGAATGGGAAATCGCTCTGGCTAAAGAAGACAACGCGGACACGTTTGCGGGGCAAGCGGCGCGGAACGCGATGGTGCAATCGAAAGAAACCATGCGCCCTCTTTTCCGCAAGTTTGAAAAGGGCGATTTGGAGAAAGACATTCTGGAGGCGATTGTGGAGATTGTGCGGGCGGCGCAGGAGAGACGGTATGTGGATGCCAATGATGGGTATCTGAGGTTGAGTATTGGAAAGGCGGCGTGGCCGATTGGTGTGACGATGGTGGGTATCCATGAGAGAAGTGCTAGAGAAAAACTGCATGATGGTGAGAGGGGACATATTATGGGGGGAGAGGTGACGAGGAAGTATTTGCAGAGTATTAAGAGGTGTTTGACGTTTGCGCAGGTGAGATGGCCGCCGGAGGATGTTAGGCAGTTGATGGGTTAGCGCAGTGGGGGAGTAGGAAGGATTGGGAGGATTGTTGTACCTCTAGTAGGTGAGGAGGAAAAGGAAAGGGAAACGCGGAAGAAAGAGTGACCATGATACCCATATTGATTTTGGAGACGATAGTTTGACCAAGTCTGGAACTGAGTGAACAGTGTCTTTGAGTTTTGAGTAAATGTTTCTTTGATCTGTGCGAACCTAAAATATTCATAAGGACTTTCTAACTACATCCCTCTGTTCGTGAACACCTGCAGCATAATAATGAGGGAAAAGTCCCCGACAATATTATGCCGCTCAGAAAACCAGACCGTCTAAATCCTTCTTCCTTCATGACTTGTTATTGCGACTAATCCCACGCAGCATTTCGGCTCTCTTTTCCCACTTAAGAGTAATATTTACGGCTCCAGCGGACGTATTCCTGCCTAACATTAGAGAACTTGCCAGCTATCATCCTCTTACGGCAATGCTCTATGAATTCGGGTTCCTAGGCCAAGCTCGCAGTGTCATCCATGGCCATGCTCAACGGGATGTCGTTCATTCCTCCAGGCTTGCGAGAACCTTTGACTTCGAGATCGGCAGCCATGATGTTCATGCGCCGGATTCTGTCAAGGGCTTGCTTTTCGTAGTTCTCAAAAGTCTGAAGTGCGTATGACTGCATTTGCTGTCTAGAGTCGGTGGAGATCGGTGTGATGGACTTTTGTACGAAGGTGTGTCTGGTCAGCATAACGGTACTTACTGCACTGGAGAAATAGAGGTAACAAACATACCTTGTTGATGGCAT
Source organism: Neurospora sp. CHS-2018c (assembly GCA_009806235.1). Lineage (NCBI taxonomy): Eukaryota > Fungi > Ascomycota > Sordariomycetes > Sordariales > Sordariaceae > Neurospora > Neurospora sp. CHS-2018c. The sequence goes on along the minus strand of RAPC01000087.1, from coordinate 31,151 downwards.
CGATCCGAGCGTTCAGCTTCCCGTCTTTGATCATGGTGAACAGCTCGTCCTCAATCGACGGCCCCGGCCCATTAAAGGCCTTCTGCATCGTGTCCAGCCTGACACAGGAGAAGGGCTTAAGGTACTGGACGATGGACTTGGTGCGGATGTCGGCGTACAACTTGGGCACATGCTTTTGCAAGTAAATATCAAGGAGATAGTCTGGTCGATAAGACTCCAGGATCTCTATACACGCCGCATATCTGCCATTGACAAACTGCGTGATAGCCCGACGTATGTGTGGTTCTCGTTGCAAAAACTCGCGGAAAGAGTCGTTGTCGAGAAGGTTGGCCTGCAGCTCGTGCCTATCCATTGTGGCAAGCGCCAACAGACCGCCGTAGATGGCAACGTCGTTCGGGCTGGCAATCTGGTTGTAGACCTCTGGAGGCACGTCGGAGCTAGCTTCTACAAAGGAAAACGCCGCCTCCTTGTAGCGTTCCTGACCTAGCGCGGCGATGCCATTCGCAATCTTGCTGTACGTTTTGAGGGCTTTGGCTTTCGGGTCCGAGTCGTTTGCGGTATTGACGTGCTTGCTGAGATGATTGCTGACGGATTTCCAGTCGCGACGTTCGATCGACACTCGGACAAGGAGCTTGCCAATGTCGACAAGCTGCTCCGTTGAGCTAACATCCGGCCTCATCTTCCAAAAGCTATCCATGGCAGCCTCGACCTCGCCGATAGCTTCAAAGTGCTTGCCTAGATCCTCGTTGCCCATCTGTGTACAATAGCAAAAGTGCATCAGGTCAATATCGTAGTTGTCACTTTTTTTTTTTTTTTTTTTTTTTGGGGGGGGGGGGGGGGGGGGGGGGGGGCTGGCTCAAGAACATACCCTAATGCTCTCCTTGATCAGGTTGTTTTTGTAACCTTGAAGCTCGGCTTGTAGATGAGCTGTAGTGTCTCGGTTCTCCTTGTTCTTGGCTTCCATCCATGCCTTATCCAAGAAGGCCTCGGGCTCGTTGGGAGCTGCTTGGTAAAGGGAGTTGACTGCCACCTGGTATCTAAGGATGTCGCTGCCAGCCTTGGCCTCCTGTACAGCAGCTTTGAGTGCATCGACACATAGCGGTACCGAGCTCCTACCAATGTGGAATAAACGTTCGAATCGTGTACGTCCTGGACACTTCTAGTCAGAGGAAGAGACATATTTGGACTTTGGGTAGGGATGTATACCTTTGTAATTCTGGATGTAAAGATCAAGGTCGAATTTTGGTGTCTCTGCAAACAGAACATACAATCAGCATAGGTGATCACAAAGAATCGGCAAATATGACCAAAACTGAAGAAGAAGAATGATATCTGAAGACAAGGGTGTATTCCAAAAACTAGCATGAGAAAAGGGATGTTATGAGAATAGGCACGAGCTGAACTACTTTACCTTTGACGATGACGCCGCCTTGATCCTCGATAGCCGTGAAGAAGGCTAATTTCTGGTCGTCCATCTTGCTAGGTTCGGCCGTGAAGCTGGACGTGTTGTTGATAGGATTTAATCTAAGCTATCAAAATAACTCGGTAAATTGTTGCTGCTATGCTGTCGCTGCAGTGTAGTGGTCGTGAAGCTGGCACTCAGTCAGTCGCGGCTGATGGAGGGACAAGGGTACCGTGTAGGTTAGGTTGCCTGCGGTGGAGTGGCTTGATGATGTGAACACAACTGAAGCTGCCCTGAACGAGGTGGGAAGCAGGGATGGTGGGGGTCATCCAACCGTTGTCCGGGTCCAGGGGCATGGCCCGGCAGGCACGACAGGGCGGGGTAGCTCGTCTGCAAGGTGGGGCCGATCACCCTCTCCCACAAGAGGAATCCTCTCCCACCTTCAGGTTGCTTCCCGCCATTCACCGGAAGGAACTCCTGTCACACTCCGGTGGAAACCTGAACGACTTGTATCGAAGGAATCTCGAACTACACTGCACTCTATGGGCAGTTTGTGTCAATTGTCTGCTACAACGTGAAATCCCTTTCCAATAGTGACCTGACGCTCAATATCGCCTTGAAATGCGTCTGTGTCCGTCAATAGAGGTATGAAGGGACGACGCGAGTTGCGAGGAACAGCTGCCGAAGCTGGACGACACTGTTCGTGCCTGTGGCCGCCTGTTGTCATCCAGATGAAGACATCTCGAGCAAAGATCTGACTAAAAAATATGTTGCCAGTCTTGCCAGTATGGAGATGGCGGTTTGTGCTCATAGCCGGTGGCTTCGAACTATTCCGCCGTCACCTTCAACAGCCCTGTAGCAAGCAGTCAGGTTCCCAATGTTGTCAATTATCCTCAGGATATAGAGTGTCCGTTGAGTTGAGGATAGTAATACGGATATCTTGGATATTTGTCCTTCTTGAGATTTGATAACATAAGAGTTGTAGATTGTGCTGTGGTCAATGGTTCATCAGCGGGCAGTCAAGCTCATGATGTCTCATCTATGCCGTTTTCAGGCTCGCTTAGTCGTTGTGTAGTGCAAACATCGCAGACATCCCTATCACAATCTTTTCCTCAAGACTACCAAGTAAACTACTAGGGCTTAGGTAGGAACGTCAGAGAGGATTGTCGTCCAGGTTCTCTTCTTAACAAATTGCCGTTAAATCACGTTTTAGAACCATGATGCTAAAGACCCCCAACCTGAGATTCATTGAACCTTTGGCTTGCAAACGTGATCCTCGGGTCTTGGATTTAGCGTTCAATGGTGTTTCGGTCTAGTTGTATCAAATAGGGGCATTTGTTCAGATTCTGGCGGTGGAACCATGCTTGCCATGCTATGCGGCGAAACAGTCGGCAAATATCATGGGCATGATGGAACACATCTAACAAATGCGAAGGGGTTAAAGGGGGCTTCCATGAAAGGGGCCCACGAGCTTTCAGTTCATGCCTTTTTGTTGTCAGCGGCGGTTATCTACGGATGGGATGCGGCGAGATTGAAAATTCAACCGACATATTTCCCCGAGATCTTCAAGAGGAATTCCTACCTAGTGCAAGCCAAAGCACTGGGAGGTCTCCATTCGAGATCAGATATCTCCAGACGAATCACGCATCCACGACGTGGATATGTATACGACGATGTGGTCTCCTAGTCAGTGCTAGTGCTGCACCGTCCCCCGGTACTGATCTGCCCAGCTAGTCATTCGTTCCCCTCCGGTTTTCTGAGGTCTGGACAGAGTTTTGTGTTTGTCGAGTTTGAAGTCTTTCTTTTAAGATTCAGAAGACACATAATGTGAACCAAAGTGGTACAAAATCGGGTTTGCAAGCGAGATAGACGTTCCGACTCACGTAGTTTGGGGGAGGCAGAAGCTCGTCGTTTTTGCTTTGTTCAGGGTCTTTGAAGCCGTTTAACAGTTTAACCCAAGAGCCTTCCACCTCTTGCCATCCTAACCTCACTGCATCGGATGGTAAAACATTAGCGTGGACTACTTGCGAATGGGCGGTTTGGCTGTTTGAACATCATGAAACATCAAACCGAATCCGAATGCCTGCGCAGATCCGACACTTTTTGGCGATACGGGTCGATACTACGAAGTTGGAGTCTCGGAGATGCAGTGGACAGAAAGAGAAAGGGGCCTCGTGAGCATCTACCGATAGTGGAATAGCCTGCTACATTGCCAAGCCATACGTGCGTTCTCGTGTATCGTGAATTCCTCCTGATGCTGGATGGTGCTATGTCCCTGTCTGAGCCTCCGGCAACGGGCGCTGCTACTGAAGTGCTGACATTTTCGGTAGGGAAGAGATACCTACGGGGGTCGAGGGGCGGAAAGGTGTGTGTAGGCGAGGTAGGATGCGGCGGAAGCTTGACCGTGAAGGTACGGAAGCTCAATGCTTCCGCAGTGTACCTGCCCTTGCTCATTTTTACCGTATGCCGTCAGAAACCAACTCTGAGGGTCCCTTCGCTGCCGAATCGGCGATGCCGGAGGAGGTCTCGCAAGGCTGACTTGTGGAGAGAGTCAAGAAGTCCAAGCAAGCCACGGACAGCTTATCGATCGTGTATCCAATGTATCCATAGATGTTATGTAAACGGTCATGACAGCAGCCTGACTACAACGTCGGATGGATCGATGGGAATGGAGTCATGGAGCTGCGTGATTTTAGCGAGTCGCTATAGTTTCTTGGCTTCCACTTGCTAGATGGAGAATGGGGAAAAAACCACCCCTGGAATGCATGGAAGTCGAAGAAAAGGGGTAAAGGATTTCTAACGTAGCATAGGTAGGTACATACCTTAATGTACCGCCCGTGTGTACATGCGTTCACGTAAGGTACCCAGTAAGAGTTTGGAAGAGGCCGATATTGGGAGGGGGAAGAATATCTTGTTTTGTGATATAGCTGCCTAATATCTCTTGGTATTGAAGGGCTCCAAACTGTACCGTACTATGTCCGAGTTGTCGGTCATTGGAATGACTCCCGCGCGGCTTGCGTCTAGCATTGAGGTTCTTGTTAGTTCCCTTCATGAAAGATGTTAGCTTGCTGCTGAAGTCCCTGAGGTACCTGTACAATCCAGCCCTGGTTTGTTTGTTAGTCTGGTACAAAAAGCCAAAGCTTTACTGGATATAGGAAAGCGTTCAGCTTTCTATCGGGTAACGCCGTGAGTGATATCAATCTTGAAGGCCTTGAAGGAGACGGAGAGAGGCATAAGAGGATACCCATTAGAGGCTTCTATAGCGTTACAAACCCTTGCCATTATCCCATATCGCTTCAAACGGAGGACGGTTCCTCTCTTGAAAGGCCAATAGAGCTCTAAAACTTTCCCTGTTCAACCCATGATCGAAGAACCAACCTAACAAACAAACCAGCATTGTATTGTACTTGCCGAGGCTGCCTCGTATCACACCCGCAACTCTCCCTTTTTCTCAGCGAAAAGACTCGGTTTGGTTTTCAATTTGCGGTGTTCCCGGTTGCGGCTCGGCGTTAATACGGTACGTGTGAATGCTTGCGCCCAAGATTCAAGGGGATGTCTCTGCTCTGGCACAAGCCAAGCAAGCGTCTTGATGGCAGAATGGGAAACCAAAAAGGGGACGTGGGATTTGTGATTGGCCGTGTGTTCGGATCCGAAAGGGAAAGCCGCCAATGGATATGTACTTGTGGGCTGATTTTCTACGTCAGCCAAGTCCAAATCGACGTCTGATCCTTGCGGGATCCCTGTTGGTCCCTTGTGTCTTCCCCATCTTTTTTTTTTTTTTTGGACAACCGTCCCGTCCCAAACCGATTTCGCTGTTCACAGCCGTCAACCCCCCAATTATTGCTGCCATTCAGCCAATTCCACTTTCCCTGCAACGAGGGATTCTGGCGGCTGTTCTTTCAGTCAGCCAATTTTTCATTTTTCTTCTTTTTGCGACGACATGTGGTGACCGACGTTCCAGGATACCGACCATTCTGCGCTATCTCTTCTTGGCTTCCATTCCGGCGGGGGGTTGAAGTCAGAGTGACCTGACCGATCTCTGACCGACTGTGGAAGCGCACCTCTTAGAAGCAAAAACGAGGGTCGGCCTGGCAATTGGGCGTTGGCTCGAGGTTCGGATGCTGACCGATCAACACCCAAAACTGGCGCGCGGCTCTTGGAAAAGGTAGTACAAACAAGCCGATGACAAAGGGATTGCCCATGATTGATGGTCTCGCACATGACAATTCCTCAGTCATCAGTCATCACAAGTGGAAAATCGCCAAGGTATCTTACTCGCACGGCGTGGCAGATGGAGACGCGGAAAGTTCTTTTTTGACAAGAATTCTTCTTTTCTCCAGTCCCAAGTCCCTAGCGGGCACCTCCTGGCTTTTCCACCTTGTCGCAAATTTTTGAAATGTGAATGCTGGTCGCAGCACCGGTGCATCAGAGTCAAGACGGCTCCAGTCCACCGCCTCGGGACCCCATCATTCGCCGACTGGTTCTGCGAATGGCGCTCAACCCGAGTCCTAGGCGTGGCACGGTGGACCCGGGGCCGCTCGGCGTCGATACGGTACCCTTCGCAAATACCTGCCGGATCCAGCAGACTTCCGTGCTCTTCGTCCAGCGCATCTAGCACCGGACCGGGTCTCACCGGACTCACAAGGCTCCGTGCTTGGCAATAAGCCGCGTTGGGGAAGACCTTCGCCAGGGCGGTTTCCCTTTTGGGGCTTCATGGATCGTTCTGACTGCGTTTGGGAAAATTGAGGACAATAGCGTATGCACAGTGCATGCACCTTGCAATGGAACGTTTACATGCGTGTTGGAGACGCTGATGGGGGCAACGGCCAACGGGGGGGTTTTTGCTCTTCGTCGACCTTACCAACCTCGTCCATGATCGGCCAAGTACGACCGTGGGTTTGTAGAAATCCTCAAGCATCATTGATGACGATGGAAGCCAAGATGGAATGGAGCAGGTTCCATTGCCTCGAAATGCTACAGTCGGCACTGTATCAATACTCATGTAACAATGCAAAGGGAAGTGAGTGGTGAATGTGGTGATGCAATCCATGTCCAGGCAGCTAGGTAGGCGTACACGACATGCCTCCCGTCTCTGGGCAGGTGCTACCTGTAATGCGTCCGGCCGCGGCGGGCGGATGAAGGACCGACTTTTGGATTCCGTGGCCTCTGAATGGATCATTTGGACCACTGACGACCGGGACTTCCAACTTGGAGACGAACATCCACCACGGGACGCTACCTCACCTCTCGCAGCGTTCGGCTTTTTCACCTTCGCATCCACCAACAACTGAAAAACCACTCTTGGCATCCCTCGACACGCATCATGAGGGACTTGGCATGCCATAACACTTGGCCCGAGACAAATTGTGTCTGTTCCGAAGCTATGCACTTGCTTCGCACTTGCTTCATTTTGTGACGGTGAGTAAACCGTCTGGAGGTATTGGTGCGGGTCTTGAGTCGGTCGTTAACCATCAAAATCAAAGATCATGCGGCAGGGCTGTGAGACATAAATCGACTCTTGGGCCCTCGTCTGGATGATTACGTCGTTCCCTTTTTGGGGTTAATTTGGAGTCCGCTATCTTCCATCCGGGGAAAACCCAAAGATCGGACCGACATGGACAGGACCCCTCTTTTAACCCTCGTCGTCAGATGTGTTGTCGAAACAGGCCCGGGCGGTTTCGTGACGTTCTGACACAGATCCCACGATCTATTGGCTCAACGAAGGACCTTCTAGCATCGAATTTGGAACCATATTCTATGCATCTTCCTGATCCTCCAAGTCCACTCCCATACCTCCCCTCATGCCGGCGGCTCCCGCAGTCGGTAGCAGGTTATGTAGCAAGTGGCCAGTGGCAGAACATGGCAAGCCGTAGCAATGGTAGCGTTGCCCTGTGTCCCAACAGCTTGGAGACCTGGTCCCCGTCTGGCTCCTCATTTACGTCCTTGATTTTTTTTCAGTCGTTCTTAGATAGCGGTGAACCTCACCTTGGCCGCCGACCTTCGCCCATCTACTTGTACTGTTGAAACAAATATCTAACGACAACAACAAACCCCTTCCCTTCCGCCCACTTACCGGTACAGTACAGGCACATCCTGTCCAGGACGTCCAAAGACCCCTTCCCCGTTCCCTTCTTCCCAAGTTTCTTTCACCCCCTTCCCTGCAGCACCAGGTACCTCTAGCCTCAAAGTACCTCTACTTACTACCCTTCTTCTGTAGTGTACTCGTCCATCCCCCCCTCTGTTTCTATGCCCCCCAAGCGAACGCTGTCCACTTGGCAGATACTGTACGTGTACAGTACTATGTAGACGGTTGCTTGGATGGTCTGCAACACAAGCAAAGAGAGAAAAAAAGCCTTGCCTCAATCCCCTGATTACATACACTTGCCAGAAAAAAGGTATGTGTACCCTGTCCCATATCCGCACACTACCTCGATGCTTGTATGTGTCGAGCATTTCTTTGACCTCCTGAGATGACACTCACTGGGATGGTCGGCGGACAGGGGAGCTCTCCTTCGCCTTGTGTTTGGGTTCCTCGCCTAATCCATAAATTTTTTCGACAGGTTCGTTCGGGGTTAATTGCTTCCCTAGGTTTATTTCCGCCCGAAGCATCTGTAAAAAAGTACTATCAGCAAATCTTGCGGTGGTTGTTCAAGAAACCATTGAGACGCCCGCTCTGAGCGAGTCAACCATTCCCAGTCGATTCCTCAACGGGCAAATCCTTCCCTAAAACGAAACAGCTGTTGAACCCACACGAGTCTCCAACCTACCCGGTCGGTACCCTTCTGCTGACACATCCGGTCCAAAGTACCACTGGGTATCGGAACCGGCACACCCCTCCGCTATAAGGTAGCAAACCTCTTGTCTTCTTGGACTATCCAGCCTTCCTAGCGGTTCCACCTCCACGCGGGATCCTGTCGCCTCTTGCGGATCTACACCTGCTCTTGGACGCTAACAGAAGGACAGTGTTCAAACTCTTTCCCCTATCAGCAGCCTTCCCTTCTTTTATCCAGCGGAGTGAGACCGAGCCAAGTGGATAGGACACCCAAAGTTCTTCGACGACGTCCACTTCTCGCAGTTCGTCGGACGGCTGTTGGTTTCGATCCACCCCAAGTCTCCAACGGCCCTGACTCCCGGCTCGGTAAAAAATACTCCCCTGACCTTGTACATTCTGTTAGACCTTGGGCTTCCCACGGGCTTTTACCAGCCTTTTTCTGTTACTTTTGGTTGGGACGTTTCTTCGATCAAGTCCAACAAATCGACAAGCAAAGCAGCTTAAATCGACCACCGAGGACCAAACATCAGCTCACTACCTCCTTCCCCCTTCTTATTTTTCGCCTGTTTGGTGATCGGTTTAAGCGTGGCCCAAGAAGTGTCCTTCCAGTGGGGTCTGACTGTTTCTGAAAGCCCTTGAACCCTCACACGAACATGCTGATCAGGGCAAGGGATTGTTGAGACGGGTCACAAATCAGACAGAGGCCAAAGTAGGGACACAACACACAACACAAGAGCTAAAACACCACACCGAAATGCAAATCAAGACAACAGACCAAGTCATGGCCGACCAAGGCAACACGATCTCTTCGGATGCCAGCACAAGTACTGGTGCCGTCACCGAGGCTACGAGAGCTCGCCAAACCCGCCCTGCCTCACAACCCTCCAATCCTTCTGGAACCAGTACCAGTACCAACGAAGTATCATTGAGCGCCGGTGGCTCTAGAAATTCCCCCGACATGTACGAAGATGACTCGCTGGACCTATCCCAGCACGGTCATGCCTCTCCTTCCGAAAGCGTAAAGTCTTCCTCAGCCCAAGGCCCGTTAAAATCAGAATCCGAGGACACACCCGGGGACACAACTGGACATGCCTCCTCCGAACCCCCGACCCTGCCGGTACAGAAACGTCGCAGAGTCACGAGAGCCTGCGATGAGTGCCGCAGGAAGAAGATCAAGTGCGACGGCAAGCAGCCATGCTCACATTGTTCAATCTATAGCTATGGTAACACAAACATTGCTGGCTCTCCACGATGTCTTCGGTCAAACCCCTGCTGACAAGACTCCCAGACTGTACTTATGACAAGCCGTCTAACCGACGCAGAAATCCCGCGCCACAGTACATCGAGGCACTCGAAAGCCGACTTCAGCGTGCCGAGTCTCTGCTGCGCAAGTTCGTCCCGGACATAGACTTGGCCGACCCTAACCTTGACCCAGCAATTCAGCAAGAGTTTCGGGCTAGGGAGCAGGCAAGAGCGCGGGCGGCGAAGCTGAAAGGTGAAGCCGCCCCAAAAGAGCCCGAGGTTCAGGATGCCCAAATCATGTCCATGATCGATGCGATTGGGCAACTCGACATGAAAGAGGACGGCGAGTGCGACTTCCGCGGCATCTCTTCCGGTGCTGTCTTCTTCGGACGCATGAAGGAGCACTTCAAGGGCCTACTAAGCAACGATTACAGTATTCCGTTTCTACCCCAACAGCCTAGGACCGGCCTATTCAGTCTCAATTCTCCCCAGACTACTGCTGGATCGCCCTGGGAAGCATCATCTGTACCAAATGTCTACGACCTACCCCCACAAAATAGGGTCCGTACTCTGTGCTATTACGCACTCAGCTGCGCTACATGCCTTCTCCGGGTTGTGCACAAGCCGACGTTCTACGAATCGCTCGACAGGTTGTACGAGAAACCCCAAGATAGTTGGGGAATCGAAGAACACAGATTCTTGGGTCAGTTGTATGCTGTTATGGCGCTCGGAACCATGTACAACATTGACGAGAATCCGGGAAATCCTACGACTCATCAGGCGGCAATGGAGGAAGGGTAAGTTACATCATCTTCTGATTCATCATCGGGTTACCGGATATGTCTGACAAGATTTTGACAGGGTCAAATACTACACATCTGCGCGATTGCTACTGCAAGACATTGCTGAGTGCCGAGACATGACCTCGCTCCAGGGGCTTGTCTTCATGATTCTCTTCTTACAAGCTTCATCGAATATGAGCGCCTGTTATGCTTTCTTGGGAATTGCCTTACGCTCCTGTATACGTATGGGGCTTCATCGTCACTTGCGGCATGCCAAGCTTACCCCTATCGAAGAACAAACCAGGCGGAGGGTGTTCCACGTAGTGCGACAAATCGATATATACGTCTCAGCTATTCTTGGATTCCCAGTCTTACTCCACGCCGACGATATCGACCAACCACTACCGACGGAGGTGGACGACAAGTATATAACCAAAGATGCGATACTTACGCCGGATCCGGACGAACGCCCATCCTTTTTCCAGGCGTTCAATGCCCATCATAGGTTGATGAGTATCTTAGCTCGACTTATCAAGTTCATTTATCCAGTCAAGGGCGTGGAAGATTGTGCTCTGAAGAGCGATAACGAAATGGCCACCTACACCATCAGCTATGCGCGGATCAAGGAGATTGAGCGACAACTACACGAGTGGTTCGACCAATTACCGCGGTATTGGCGGCCTGGTCCCGACGACGACGATATGGAGGTGATTCGGTAGGTGGAAAAATCCCAAAAAAAATCCAGATGTGCATCACGGATGGTTTGCTAACTCGGTGTCATAACAGTGTTCGAACCCTCCTGCGCTTCGCATATGGCCACGTGCAAATGATGCTATACCGACCGTTCTTGCATTATGTCTCCGCTCGCATGACAGCAGGCAAGAGAATCGACGACCGATACTACAACTGTGCCGCCGCTGGGATCAGTGTGTCTCGCAACATTGTGCATATTGGCTTGGAGATTCAGAAACAATCCCACCTGATCGGACCATACTGGTTCCTTCTCTATACGGAGTTCTTTGCAATCCTCTCTCTGGTCTACTACGTTTTGGAGAATCCAGACAAGACAGGATCCGCCGAGATTCTCGCGGATGCCAAAGCCGGTAGGGATGTGATAGCTAATCTTGCCCAGAGGAGCCTGGCGGCAGATCGGGTAACGAACGCCTTGAACGTAAGTACACCTACTCTTAGCAAGTTGTCATGAACGGCTTTTATTGATCACTTGTCCTTAGACACTCTTCGACCAACTGCCAGAGCAACTCAAGAACGGCACTCACCGACCTGCACCAACAAAGAAGAGATCATACGCTCCTGGATCCAAGGCGGGCAGTATCTCCATCCCTAGCCATGCTCAGGCTATACTACACGATACCTTGCCTCAGCGGAGATCCGATGAAATAGTCCGTCCACAAAGCGGCCCCGTTCGAAGAGAGACCCATCACCGACACCCCCAGCGAACAACCTCATTCGACACTGTGGCACTTCACCAACCTGGCATGCCTGGTCACCACTTTGCGACACAGGCTACGGCTTTTCAAGACCTGCTGCCACTAGACATGAGCAGCATGACGGGCTCCGACACAAGCTCCAACCCCGGAGCACCACCAGTCATGCACAGACAGCAGCACCATCGCCAGCAAAGTGGTTTCCAACAAGCACAAACGCCCACAACCGGGGCGCTGTACAAGCTAGACGCCATGATGTTTCCCTCCGGTGACCCATTCGCCTATCCCACGCCACTGCTCGACCAAACAGGAGGAGGGGGACACCACGCAGTATCAGGCCAACCACCGCCACCCATCTCCGCCGGATCTGTGGGACCCACGCCAGGGACCGCCGGACCAGATAACATGCAGCTATACATGTCCGGCTTCTACGACGACGGTAGTATCGAAGGACAAGTACTGGGCCCAGTAGCGCCCTACCTGATGCAAAACGGCGGACCAGAGCCGCCGCACGCTGGGGTTTTGGATCCGGCAGCGCAAATGTCTTACACAACGATGCTGAACTTACAATTACAGCACCAACAACGTCAACAGCAACAACAGCAGCAGCACGGGCAAGATGGAAGGCCGGGGTCGGGACCAGGGCGGGGACCGGTGCATGGCCAGGGACAACAACATCCGGGTATGCATCAGCGACATGGACATCAACAACATCAACATCAGCATCCGGGACTTCATCACCAGCGACACCAGCAGAGCGACATGATGGAGGGGATTTTTAGGGGTGAATGGGAGGATATCCTTGGGGGTGGAGGGGCGCCGCCGGGGGGTGGAGGGTACCGGTGATTTATCGAAGGATTTCAGGGGCGGCTAGGCCGGTAAATTCCATGAATGAAGCGTCAGATGATGTCCTGGACTTTGTTAACGACAACTTGCCTGGCACTGGGATCAGACCGACACGCCTTCCAATACCGACTCCGAACCAGACATGCCTTAACAGATATCCCCCTGGTCAGCTCAGCAAACCCACGAAATTTTACTGGAAACCTGATGAGAAACACAGCATGGATGTCGACCTGGGAGTCGCTTACAACTGCATACAGCGTTTGTTTTTGCGGTTTCGTCCCAGGCCCGTATACGCACGCCGCCTTTACCATTCTGGATCAAGAGGAAATCAACTTGTGAATGCAAATAGTATTAGGAGAGGAGCAACAAATTCCCGGCCGTATCAGCATCAAGCAAAACTGATTGAGGATGGACTTCTCAAGTCAACTTGAAAGTCCATTTACTCCACCTGGCCGGGGTCCGGGGTCGTGGAATACGGCAAGCAGCACTATACAACGGAGGCCAGAAGAAAAGCGGAAGTTGGCGGAACAGAAAGAACAGTGATACAATCATGAGAGAAATAAAACAGGGGACGAGAATGGAAGAATATGAAGGACGAAGGACGAAAGACGGCAGATGGTGTGATAAAACCTTCAGTCCGCCGTGCGTGGATGATATGTACAGCCTAGTGGTACGGCGGGAAGGCTGCGATTCTGATACCCAGTTTCTCATATCAAGCTATATAGTTGAAGGGGTTTCCATCCTTTCAAAGTTTCCTCACGGAGTTTCTTGGGTACTGGATTGGGTTCGTATCTAGAGAGTTCTGTTGGGAGTCATTCAGGTCGGGGAACAGGATCAGGAACAGAAAATAGAGAGAATTACAGATCATCGTGTACTCAACCATCGAGCCCCAACTGGCGGTGTTTTGTGTGCTTCTTGTTGCCGTATGTGTAGCTCCCAACCTACTCACACCTCCCCCTTTGCAAAAAGTATGGGAGCCAGATTATGGGTGACAAAGGGAACATGTCGTCGCCACAAATCGTATAGTTGACAACAACACATTGGGTGGTGTAACCGGCTTCCCCCCTTATCATCTCTTTTGAAGCCAGCCTAAACCACAAGACACCTTCCATATACTACATGCCTAGTCGCTTTGCCGTTACTATTTTGGCAACCTGAGAATACACTATGCTCTGTTCGCTTCAACAACCCGGAACGATAATGACATAAGGTGGTCGAGAGTCATGGTTGCCATAAGAGAGCGATAGGGTTAGGGTTGAAGCGCTTCAGGCGCTGATATCGTCTGAAGCGAGCAAATTTCGAGACACCTGGATCACCAACTTCCAAGATGAGATTGGAGCATTAATACGTTACCTATGATGTCTTCGGCTTCCAGTTTTCAAAATCACATTTGGACATTTTCTGCCATGCACTCATAGCTCGGGAGCATTCTGATGCCCTAGACTGCTGACTACACCACTGTTCGGATAGCCCCACTTCTCCGCATCGAGAGTGCAACGAGACAAGTGTCGGTCGGACCTTCCCCGAGAGTCATTCCTCTCTCCACCAACAACATCAAGGAGTTCATCCGCGAATCTTACGATAATTTCCCATCGCCGACAACGGAATCACTGCTCAAGTTCAAGAAGTTCCGATTATCATCATCGACAACGGGGACTGAGACATTAGCAAACCGCTTAGCCCATCATGGCCAATTCAGGTCAAGAACACGAAATCCACTACAACCTCGTTGAGGACGAGGAGTTCGATATTGTGTTCGTTCATCCTCTCCTCTGTATACACTTTCATATCTTTCTCCCTTCATCCACTCATGTATCCCTCCGCGCACCTGTTCGCATCTCCGTCATTTTATCAAGTGTCCTATCTATCATCACAAGATTGCATTCGTCTCACCCGCCACTCCCCTTACCCATTAAAAGAGTAACTCGAGATGAGCTCATCGACATTAACTGACCACCAAATTTAGGAACATCGTAGTTGAAGGCCTCGATGAAATCCATGGCGCCAGCGCGCCATCAGCGTCCGCTGGTGTGGGAGTGAAGTCTCCAAGTTCTTCTCAACCACGCATTCCAGGGCGCCCTCTTTCCCAGAAGTGGCTTCATGAGAAGCTCGGAAAGTATCCAGGTGAACTCAACTAGCCTCTTTACTCTGATATAGCTACTAATTACCCCTTCTTTCACAGCCAAAACCCATGTACAAAAGGTGATCGAGGAGCTCGATGCGCCCAAGAGCGGTCTCATCTATCTCCGTGGCTTCGATGAGTCCCTGTATCCATACTCCGATCAGGGACCACCGTTTCGGCAGCAGCGACAGTATGTTCTGATATTTCCTGCCCCTAACATGCGTCAAAAGAACACGAAGACCTGACTACCACTCTCTACCAGTTTCTTCTACCTCAGCGGCGCCGACTTCCCCGGTTGCGCCGTCACCTACGACATCCCCCGCAAGGAGCTAATCCTCTGGATCCGCCGTAACGACCCACGCCTATCCTTATGGTACGGCACCACCCCCTCCATCGACGAATCCAAATCCAAATCCGACGTCTCCGACGTCCGCTACATCGACGACCTCACCGCATACCTCCACGCCGTCCTGACCCCCGAAACCGGCGGCGGCGGACCACTCTACCTCCTCGCCCCCGACCAACTCCCCAAACTCTCGCCTTCGCCATCGCAATCCAACCTCTTCAAGGATCTCCATGGATCTGGATCTAGAGGAGGACTAAAAGTCGACACCACCTCCCTCCGTCCCGCCATCGAAGCCGCGCGCGTGATCAAAACCCCGCACGAAATCTCGCTGATCCGCCGTGCCGTGAGCCTCACCTCGCTCGCGCACAAGATGGTTCTCCAGCGAATCAAGCACCTCACCAACGAGCGCGAGGCGCACGCCGTGTTCGAAGGGTTCTGCATCTCGCAGGGCGCGCCGCATCAGTCGTACGCAGTCATCGCCGCTTCGGGAGCCAACGCCAGTACTTTGCACTACGACGCCAACAACGAGCCGCTGGAGGGGAGGCAGACGATGTTGTTGGATGCGGGTTGTGAGTGGGGGTGTTATGCTAGTGATGTGACGAGGACGTTTCCGTTGAACGGGAAATGGACGAAGGAGGGGGAGGAGATATATAAGGTGGTGGAGAGGATGCAGAGGGAGTGTATTGATGCGATTAGACCCGGGAGATTGTACTACAAGCTGCATTTGGTGGCGTGTTTGATTGCGGTTGAGGAGTTGATGAAGTTGGGGGTTTTGTATAATGGGACGAGGTCGGAGATTTTGGCTAGGGGCACGGTGGCGGCGTTTTTTCCGCATGGATTGGGGCATCATGTGGGCTTGGAGGTGCATGATGTTAGTGGAAGGGAGAGGTTGTTGTTGACTGGGTCTTCTACCGCCGCTTCTTCAAGCACACGCTTGAACGGTCAAGGAGTCCCGGGGGTTTCAGGATCAAGAAGGCGCATGAAGAGGGAACAAATCACCCCCGATGATTTGGCGGCCATGTATCGCGAGGCGATGATGGACAGGGACGAAGTCGAAGTTGAGCAGAACGTCGTCGGACCTCCACCTTACAAGGGGAGGCAGAGGCTGAGAGAAAACATGGTCGTCACCATTGAGCCGGGAATGTACGTATACCTGCCCTTCCATCCCCCTTCTTCTCCCCTTTCCCTTTCCCCTCCCTCCTTTTTGTTTTGCTTTTCCTCCTTCCAGCCATACTAACCCCCTCCCCCAAAACAGTTACTTCCACCGCCCGTACATCCAATCCTACTTCCTCTCCAACCCCGCCCACGCGCAGTACATCAACACCAAAGTGCTAGACAAGTACTGGGACGTCGGCGGTGTGCGCATCGAGGACTGCATCCTGGTTACCAAGGACGGGTACGAGAACCTGACGACGGCGCCCAAGGGGAAGGAGGCTTTGAAGATCATTAATAGCGGTATTCCTGGTTTTGGTGGTGGTGGTCACCCTGGCGGTGGGAACTCGTGATCGAGTAGTCGAGGCGCAAGGATGTGAAGTGACAGAAAGAGAGAGAGAGAGAGAGAGAGAAACGAGGAACGAGGTAATGTTGAAAGGGGGAGGGGGTTGCCTTTTTTTTGGTTGTGAGGTAATGATACTACTGCGATATACAAGGTAGGTAAGACAGAGAGGGATCCATGACTAGCACGATTTACCGGTATCAGCCTTATGACAGAATCGAAAACGGAGATATTACAAGACACACGTGCCAAGTTAATGAAATCAAATTTGCAGATGGACTTTATACCAATTCAGCCACTTTTCGTCTCTTGAGTTGTACCTAGAGGTAGTCATTTTCTTTACACTACTCCCAAGCCAACCCTTGAGGTTCCGACATCGCCCGTACCCTGGCCTTACCCCGGCCGACCCCGACTAACTCTAGCCTACCCTGGCCTCAACCCTGGGTGAAGATCGCGACTAGTGCAAGGAACAGCTACAACGTCAGACAAGTGACGACATGTGATTAGGAAGTGAGAATACCTTCCTCTAGGCATGTGATGGTGAAAAGGGAGTAAATAAGCATGTGATACATGTGATACGGCGAGGAAGAGATCGTGATGATTGAAACGGGCTGTCTGAGATTCAAGGGAGGATTTGTGGTAGTGGTTATGGGAATAGGTGGGTTAGCATGGGTTGTGGTTGTAGTTGAAGGCAAGGTTAAGTTTGAAGTTTAGGTTGGGTTCAGTCGAAGTCCGTAGTTGCCCGTTGTTGAATGCTTGTTTGTAATGTCCAATGTGAATTGCTTCGGTTATCTATAGCTACTTGTAACATATAGGAAAGAAGAAGGAAACAGGGGTACCTTGGTCATAGGTAGAAACGTAGGTATAGGTATCTATATATGTACAATAAGAGCAAAAAAGATCATACTTGGAATGCAAAATAACTGGTATGACAAAGGAAAAAAAAGAGTGTTGAAGTCGTACGCAACATCATAACAATAATGATGTTGCTTAAGCCCAACCCAAAATCCCTTGCAAGGAAACAAACCGAAGAATACTTTCGTTCATGCTCCCTTGCGCCCTTAATGCCTCCCATTTGCCGTATGCTGCCCATAATGCATAGTTCCCTTCCCCCCTGTCTCTTCCCTTCCCTCCCCTCCCTTCCTTCTCTATTTGTATCAAAGCAGATGTTGCCGCCCGTCCGTCTATGGTTGAAGTTAACTCCTTGCCGCCTTCTATGATCCTTGATATCCAATTTCTAAAGAGTTATATCGTAGTTATACAGTATGGGTGGTGTGTATGGTTGTGATGTGATTCTCATGCCTCTGGGGGATAACGCGTTTAGAAGCGAGAGATACCACGGCCGAAGACCCAGGAAACGAGCCAGTAGACGGGCACGAGGAACTTGTTCCTCAGGGACATGGACTTGGCCAAGTAGGCGGAGCGCCAGAGGACCCAGGCGGCCCAGCCACGGAGCTCGTCACGGGGGCCCTGGTGGATGGCCTTCCAGCTGCCGAGGTAGGTCATGACACCCCAGTTGCGGAACTTGAAGCCGGGGGCGTTCTTGACATCGATGACACCCTCGTTGGCCTTGTTGAGGACCTTGGCGAGGTAGGTGGCCTGCTGAGCGGCAACCTGGGCGGTCTTGGGAAGAGTGCGCTGGCTCTCGATGACGGCGGCGTCACCGAGGACGAAGACGTCACGGAGGAGGCTGTTGCTGGCGGAGGTGGGGACGATATCGGAGCCCTTGGCAGCATCGGCGGTCTGGGTCTCGATGCGAACACGGAAGTGCTCGTCAACGAGGATGCCACCGGTGCGGGCATCGGTGGCGAGCTTGGCCTTGGGGCGGCGGGCCTCGGCGCGGTCCTCAGGGGAGATGGGGACGGCGAAGTCCTTGGAGGCGAGCTGCTTGATGAGGGGGTTGGCCATAAGACCGGTGGACCAGACAACGAGACCAGCACCGACCTCCTTGTCGCCGTACTGCTTGATCTTGAGCTTCAGCCCACCGTGCGTAGAGCCGAGCTTGCCATCGGCGAGGCGGACGCGCTCGATGTTGTGCTGGGTGCGGATCTCGATCTTCTGACGCTTGAAGGCATCCATGGCATACTTGGACAGAGCCTGGTCGAACATGGGGAGAACCTTGGGAGAGACATCGTAGACGGTGATGCGGACGAACTTAAGGAGGTCGGGGTACATCTTGGCAAGATCGTCGTGGATGAGATCGTGGAGCTCGGAAGCGAACTCGATACCGGTAGGGCCACCACCGACAATGGCGAAGTGGAGGAGGTTTTCGCGGTCCTCATCGCTGAGGATGTCGAAACCCCTGGGGTAGGCGCACTGCTCAAAGAGGGAAAGGATCCTCAAGCGGATGCGGCGGGCATCACCAACATCGCGGAGGAAGTTGGCGTGCTCACGGACGCCCTCGATGCCGAAGGTCTGGGAGTAGGCACCGCAAGCAATGACAAGCTTGTCATAGGGGACGTCGAAGAGATCGCCCCTGGCGGTGGCCTGGTTGAGCTGGCCGCCCTGGCCGATGGGGACAACGGCCTTGCTGGCAGAGTCGGCGTAGGCGTTGGCCTCGACGCGGATGGTCTTGTTGGCGAAGTCGATGTCCTCGGCCCAACCCTCGTGGAAGCCGATGCCGTAGTTCAGGCGGCGGATGGGCTCCAAGACGGCACGGAACTCGAGAGTACCGACGGCAGTAGAAGCGAGAAGGGGGGTGAAGACGAAGTAGGAGCGCGGGGAGATAACAATGCGCTCATACTTCTCGGGATCGAGGTCCTTGGCGAAGGAATAGCCCGCCCAGCCGGAGCCCAGGATGACGACCCGCTCCTTTCTGTCATTGTCTGTGAGGAGTTGTAGTTAGTAATGAGGCTCTCTTGGCTATGGAGGACGACGAGGTGATTTCGGGAGGGAAACTTGCTGTTGAACTTCACGGTGGAAAAATTTCTCGCCGTCAAGGCCAGCGGTGCTGACCGGGTGGACACCTGGAGGGAAGAGGAAGAGGTCCTCGCGAAGCGTGTGATGGAAGCCATCCTGAGACTTTAGCCGGCTGGCGTTGATGCTATTATGGTGTTCGAGTAGGAGTCAATAAGCTCTCCATTACCGATAACCAGAAAAAAAAAGACTTTTTGGACCGCGTCCAGTGGGCGGATCACGATTTTATCCCATGTGGCCGTTAGCTGCGCTGTCAAGGTTCAATACCCTCGGCGGCGGGTCGGCCCTAGCTAACAAGGTAGACGCCGGTATATTGCCCTCCTCCTCCCAACCTTGAGGCCGGGATCCATCTGTGCCATAGGGTGGGCGTCCATGACGACGGATACATACGGGGACCTGTTGGGGGGTACCTCCGTCCTGTGCGCCAATTACATTGTTGGATTTCGTGATGTCACCGAGAATCACTTGAGTCGGTCTGAGAAGCCATTGGCACCCATTGGCGAGCTGGTCGATGGGAAGAAGGGAGAGACAGGGACTGGGTACGATTCCGAGCCAGCCGGCGTAGAGTTTTTAAGAAATGTATCGAGAATGTATCTTTTCTCTCATTTGCTGGAAATGTCCTCATCTGAGGCCTGGTGGAGAGTTTGCCTCTGGATATGGAAATTTTGGATGAGACCCCCCCGACACAGGCCGATAACAACAGACTCGAGACGAAGTGGAGGCATTATCGAGAGGAAAACTTTGTAAAAAAGGGTGAAAGGGTAGTCCGCGACTTCATCCGTTCATTCGCCGAGAGGGTGGTGTAGTGGAGGTCTCGTGGATGCCACAGACCGCCAGCAAAGGAGATCATGACCGGGAGAGCCCGGCACCCCGGGTACAACTGGAGGCGGATCGAGCGTCTATCAAAAGACAAGAGATGAAGTTGGAGTTGGGAGGTTGTCAACCTGAGTCGCGGACCGTCCGTGCGCTGAAGACTCGCAAGTCTCGATAAGTTCTGGTATCTACGGTGGCTTGTGCGTGAGACTGGCCAATGAGAATCCAACATCTCCCGGACAATTGCGGGTCCCGGACCGGAGGTTCCCTTGAGGCTCCCAGACGTGCCAGACTCCCAGTGTGGCTCTTGGATCCGCCCTTGTCGGTTCGGGAATTGGACCTGTGCAACATCAATGCGTTTCGTCCGGAAGGCCTGGTACCATCGTTTCGGCGAGGATCCCAACTGCCCTGACTTGGATCTTTGGACCCGAACCCAAATTTAGACTTTATGGGGTTGGGAACCTGTCAGGTCGCGAATGAAGTCAACATCAGGTCATGCCAATGAACACTGTCGCATTAACGATCCCGTCGGCGTGGGAATGGGATCATGGCGATTTGGGGTGTGGGTGTATGGGTGATGTTGCGTGGGAAACACTCAAACCCGATATATCAAGATCGCGATATCCCATCCCGAACCCATGATGATCCAACATGCATCTTGTCAACTCGTCTTTTTCTTGACTTTGCAACTACATATGCAACCAGTCCGGCGCCGGTCTGGCCGCCCAGTCAGATAGCGTAGCCCCAAACTCGGTGGATCTCCGCCCTTCTCTCCCTTCCTCCGTCTCGGCACTCTGTCCAATGCCGCCAAAGGCCGACCGCGCGAATAACGTCACCACTTGTCCGTTTCACTTTGTTGTCCATCGTCCATGTATCCGATATCCAGTCTTCCAGAAGGCCGCAAGGTCCGAAGACAAAGATGCCACATCAGCACCCAATCTTGACTATGGAGTTCTAATCATATAATTGTGAGTGGTCCCCCTGATTGTCGACATTTCTCCTTTGTTGTCAAAGAATGGATTCAAGAATGACGGCAACCTCGACTCGGGTCAAACACGATATCGCTTACAAACAACACCAATGCCGATACCCCTGATTTGTCTGTTTGTTTGTTAGTTCTTTGAATATTACGGCGCCGTATCCGATCGTTGTTCAAACCGGCATGATCTGCTTCTAGAAGCGTGAATAGCCGCAGAGGAATGTTCCATACTGTTTGGACGTCAGGACGTCTCTTATCGCGGCTCTTATCTCCAACACTCCAACGACATCAACTGCAGTGCCGTCCATCAACGTCCGAGTGCATTGACGTGGAGCCTCGAAACAACGTACGGCAGACCTGAAGAGGGACAACAACGACATGTTATAAGACAACAACAGAGACCACCAGCAAAAGACCTCCTTGGTACACCTTGTCGGTCTGCATGCTGTCAAGCAACATATCGGATTATGGGTTCGTTGTGTCACTCGACCACGGGATCACATCAGACAAACCCCAAGGGATGAGTAAGGCCGTCTGTGAGAAACATGCAAGCCGCAAGCTCGGGCTTATGAACCGCCCTTCGTCTCGTGTTGTATGTGAGGCATTGTGGTTCGCGGAAGATGGCGGTAATGAATAGGATGGTATGTGTCTCCGTAGATCTGCAAACTCCGCCTGTACTTCATCCGGCTGTCCCACGACAACGACACCCAGGCAAGGAGGGAAAAGGGGGGGAGCATGGCTGTGTAAACAAAGGAGAGGGCAGGAAATTTGGGGGGTCAACTTGAAACATATAAGACCAAGCAAAGACCCAAGACCTCACCTCGCAAGGCACAATCGGTAACAGGGCACATTGAGAACTTTTTGCTGAGTCGACCGGCTGCATCCAACCATCTTTGTGTCTCCAATACTTGAAAGTATGCCAGCCACTTCACATGATTGGAATGGAAGCTCGAAGCCCCAAGCCCCCCGCAAGCTGCTAACGAACAACACATCGCATTCTTTATGTGGTATGATGCAAACGATTCCTCCCAAAGTCAAATTCGTCATGCGACTTTGATGGCGGCATTGCAAATGCCTAGTCTGCTGAAGACTCGCAAAGACTGGCGGAGGCTTCTCCTCTCTTCAACTCCTTGCCTCCCGTCTCTTCCCCAGACTGTGCCAGGACCAGGACTGACGGGAGTCTGACTGCAAGGTACAAAACTGCTAGTGCAGTGCCTCCTTATCAAGTGGAAAGCTGACATGCAGACTGAGAAACCGAATCATGGTCCCAAGCGGCGGGATGAAATCGTGTGGGTGTGGTTGTCCAACATCAATGTTGATCAACTGTCCGCTCCTGGAAGAACAAAATCCCCCCTTGGCCTCGTCTTTCCATTGTTTCTAGACTCCCCTTGACTCCCGTCCCGGCGACTTTGAGGGGGCTGGTGGTGTTACAGATTGATTGGGAGGACCGGCTCCTGTGAAGCGTTGGCAGTCGGCAAGCCAGCAGCTGAAGGCTATCAGTGGTCGAGACGAAGTGGGCAAGCTGTGGTGTATCAGGTCGTCGCGTCGGGCTGGTCGGGTGGGGTTACGCAAGCCACAAGATTTTTGGCTTCAGCTCCGATTCGGGCCCCTTATAGGTGAATTTCGACAGACTTTCTCCCTGCAGCAGCTGCATTCGGTGCATTATGGGGCACTAGTGTAGGCGGCACGCTAATCTGCTGCTAGGTGGAAAGCGGTCCCTCCCTGGCCTGCAGTGGTCCGCAGCAGTTGCGGGCTGTTGCGTGGTGCTGGTGTTGTGCACATTGGATCCGTTGCAAGTGCGTTGTTGAGGTTGCAGTGGTCACTCTTTCCAAGTGCAGTGCCAATTCCATCAGATTCCGGCGCCAGCAGCGAGCAAACCAAGGAAAAAAAGAAGTCGCAAACCATGATTGCGCCAGGCAAGAGCGGGTGGTGTGCACCTGTAGCGTTTTAGGTAGCGTTACTACAGCAACTCCACTTTTCAAGTGAGTGAGGGGGTCAAGGCTCGTGTTGATCGCTGTCTGGCCAATCAGCGACCGCGGTTCGTCCTGTTACCGGGCAGGATGCCTTCCATAAACACCACGACCAAGGTCAACCCCAGCGAGCTGGACCTCTGAAGCTCTTCCCACTTGCTCTCTCCCTGTCTCCAACTTTTCCCACGACTCCAAGCAAGCTGACTGCTGCCATTGACCAACTCCAGTCTCCCAATCCGCAACCCAACTTACGCAGTCAACCCAACCCAAGCCTTCCGGACCTTGTCGTCGTCGTCGTCGTCGTTGTTGTTATTGTTGCGCTCGACCGGCCATCCATACCTTCAGAAAAGGTTCCCCAGCACCTCAGGGCAGTCCGCAACCTGAACCAACATCGTCATTTTATCGCCCTCATTTGCGGTGTGAGAAACGCGTGCTTGACCGACTACTTGAATACGATCGGGTCGCCAATCAGTTGTTGATATTTCCACGAGGATTGCCAGTGCAGCACCAAGCGAAGCGTCGCATCGCAAGCGCGTCCCTGGAGTCCGCCATTTCACAACTCAACTTGTGCACAACCACAACGGGGACGGCCGCCTACCTCTACTTACCTCTACTTACCACACATTTCCCTTGTGTGTGCCCTTGCTTTGCGCGATCTTCAATCTGTCTCAGTGCGCGGTGCCTTTTTTGCGACATTATACTGCCTCTCCCTTACCTACCTTAGGTTGCTATGCCATCGCTATAGCAAACGGCTCCAGCATCAACACCAAGTAATCTTATTGTCGACGACCACACTCCTCCCTCCTGATACCTAGCCACGCCCAACCGTCCATCACCACCATGGCGTCGGAGGAACCGGTAGGGCGCGCCATCTCTCCACTGCCCTGTTGGGGCAATGACCTCATTGGTTCTCTCACCGCTAACTGCGTGGCGCGTCTAGGTGCATCCTCTCCGCCTTTCCAAGAGCAACACTATGCCTATCCCGTCCAAGACGCAGAGTGCTATCCCTCGGCCGCTATCCGAGATCTCGCCCACGGAACAGAGGAGGAATTCGCCCGGTTCCAGCCAGGCACAGGCAAAGGTAAGCCAATACATAGCCGCTAGAGCCAGGAACGAGCTCCATCAACTTCTCCTTGCTCCATGCATGTCGCATATCTCCTTGGCCTCCACTGCTTGTACCTGCATTCACCATGCTAACGTCCGAGGAACAGTCCAAGATGTCGCCTCTAAATACCGATTCCTCCCCCTTCCAGTCGTCTCCCATGTCGCCCATGGATAACGCGACCTCCCCGCGTGTATTTTGGCAAACCCGTTTCAACTCGGAGAACAGTCTCGATAGTCGCACCGGATCCCCCTCGCCTGTCCGTCGCTCCTCCATCGAACGTCTGCAGAAGGCGTCCCGCGTCAAGAACAGCAACATTCTCGCCTCCGAAGTCAAGCCGGGCCAGGAACTTCCTCGCCCCCCAGTCGAACGCCCGCTGTCCAAGATCCAGGGAAACGCATTTGGTGGTATGGGATTCAGCGGTTTTCGTGGCCATGGGAGAAGCCAAAGCAGCACCAGCATCCCCATCTTGAGCCCTCCTCTTCGGCCTACCGCGCCTCCAGTTACCCTGCCCGCCCAGACCCGCCCGGAGACACCGAACAGGGACAAGGAGCAAGGAAGCCAGAGCCTGTCCACCTCGCCCATGAAGTCATCGCTCTCAAGCCGATTCAAGAGCAGCTTTGACCACGAAACCGGCACATGGGGGACAGACGAAAACGGCAATGAACTACCAACTGGCAGAGCGCTTCACCGCCATGCAAAGAGTGTCACTTTTGATGCCGCTCCGCCTCAAGTGAACGAATACGAGATGGCGACCCCGGATCTATCTTCGATTGGCAGTAATTCCAGAGAGGGGAGCTACGATTCGGAGGAAGACGAGGACGACGATGATCATTACATGTTGCACGATGATGATCATAGCGAGAGCGGGGACAGCTTTGATGCCTCGCTCGAGGACACAGACAAGACCCCCGTTGTTGGTCCAGAGGACTGGAGGCAGGGCGAAAATGACGACCCTTTCTCAAGAAGTGTCGGCTCGGAGGGTACTTCGAATGGCGACCACAGGCCATTGCCACCACTTCCTGGACAGTCAAGCAGGAGCGATTCTGCCTCTCCCAACGCCCTTTCTCCTGTGAGGAGCCTCCCCACTCCTCCACCAGCTCCCTTGACCAAGGCGGATATGCAAAATATCGGCACTGGCAAGATGTCTCTCGAAGAGCGCCTCAAACTCATGATGCTTTCCGATGACGGCAAACATGCTGCTGAGCAGCAGCGGGAGCGTCGCATGCGTCGTGCTGGTACCCACAACCGCGGTGAGGGCCATAATTCTGAACGGGAGCCGCTGAGCAGCCCTCTTTCGCATCCTGAGGAGGATGAGGAGGAAAACGACACCATTGGAGATCTTGAAGACTACCAACTGCCACCGCGCATCTCGCGCGAATCGATTCTGCGTCGGGTTAACGGTAACGGTGAACGGGAGTCGGATTATAACTTCTCTGACCCTACAACGCTGTCTCCGCCTAGGCAATCAGCTGCCTACGACCCGGATGTGCCAATTCCTAGCACCGAAAACGACTCGGACTTCAGCGATGAAACCGACAGCGAGGAGGAGGGAAGCGTTATCATCAAACGCCCACACCATGATTATGACAGTGAAGACGACTATTCGGTTGCGGATACGTATGATCATACCGAGACTGTTGACAGCGAGGCGGATGCATCTGAGATACACCATGACGATGAAACCGAAAGCCAGTACTCTGTTGGCACAGATCCCGAAAAGGATGATCATGAGGATGATCAGGTGTCCACCCCGAGGGCATCAATTACCCCTGCAATTGAACCGCCCGCGGTAAGAGACATCTCTTCCTCCAGCATGAGCGGCTCTCTGGAGCTTTCCAAAGAAAACAAGGATGGAGACTTTGCCGAGGGCTTGGAATCATTCATGAGCAAACCTGCTGAGCCGGAGAAGGAAAAGGAGCCTGAGCAAGTCGCTGAGCCTGAAAAGGGCAAGGAAACAGAGAAGCAGGCCGTGCCGGAAATCCACATCGAACAGAGGCCAGAGACGCCCAAGATGAAGAAGGTGCTGTCAAAGCCCGAGTATGACGGCTCGGGTTGGGGAGAACCTGATGAGGAAGATGAGTACGAGGAAGAGCCAGGTACCCCAGAGTCTGTGATCCACCGCCCCATGCCCGACAGTGATGAAGAGGAAGCTCGCGCATCGCCCGCCATCCCGGAACAAGTTGCGACCATCAAGTCGGCGTCTGGTTCCAAGTTGAAGACTCGGCCGTCGGCGACACCTGCCGATATTGAAAGCATGCGTGAGGCTCGTCGCCACGTTAGCCGTGAAGTTCCCGCCATCCCCCAGATTCCAGAACGCCACCGTAGCCGTATCTCGAAAGACATGGAGCCTGAACTCCTGACAGCCTCGGCCGATGATTACATGATGCGCCATCCTAGCTTTAAGAACCGCAGTCTCACCCTAGATATCGATGTTGGCCTCAGCCTCGAAAGTGATTTCGAGAGGGTGATTGAGGCGCAAAAGGTTGTTTTTGACAATTTCCTAAACAAATCCCACACCACAACCGGAGGCTTTACTTTCACTGGACAAGCGTCCGAGAGCAAAACCAAACCCGACCCAGTTCCACAAGATGTATTCCTCGATGCTAACGTTACGACTCGTAAACAGCGCGGTTATCTCATGCGACAGAACACCAAAATGGTTACTGCCAGTGATAAGGATGGCGACGATTCTCGTAACGGCTACCGATCCGCGGGCGGCTCACCCGTGAAGGCGAATCGTCCTCAGTCGTGGACAGTGGAGCCTTGGAATCCTCAACCGAGAAAGAGGAGTCTTAAGAAGCGACCCAGTACCACCGGGCCCGTGCCACCACTTCCTGGTCAGGAGAGTAATGCCACGGCAACAACCTCAACAACCGAAGACGACCTCAACGCCGGGATGGAGGGTCCAGAGAGCGGGGAGAGAGGTCGGTTGTTCGTTAAGGTGATGGGCGTGAAGGATCTCGATCTGCCCATTCCAAAGAGTAAGTCTCCTGCTTTGAGGACAAAAAAGGGGCTCGACTAACCGTGCTGTAGACGAACGGACTTGGTTTGCCTTGACCCTGGACAACGGCGTTCACTGTGTCACGACGGCTTGGTTGGAGCTTGCCAGAAATGCACCCATCGGCCAGGAGTTCGAACTTGTTGTACCAAACGACCTGGAATTCCAGTTGACTCTGAACGTTAAACTGGAGAAGCCCGCCCCGGTCAAACAAAAGGCGATACCATCTCCTGCCAAGATTACCAAGGCCAAGACGTCGACATTCAGCAGAGTGTTTGCTTCACCCAAGAAGCGGCGCGAAATGGAGATGCGGCAAAAGGAAGAGGAAGAACGCCTGGCGCAACAGCAGCGTGAAGCCGCTGCCCGGCAAATGAAGACTCAGCCTACTGCATGGGACCTTCTCTCCCCCTTGGCCGCCGAAGACGGAAGCTTCGCTCGTTCCTATGTCTGCCTTAAGGAACACGAAACCCGCTGTTTCGGACGCCCGTATACAGTGGAAGTTGCAGCCTTCAACGAGTGGGCTACCGAAGAGGCCGGTTTTGCCTCAAGCGTCAAGACCAAGCGCGGTAGTACCGGGCCTGTTCGCCGTGCGCCGTATAAGATCGGAAAGCTGGAACTCCAGCTCCTTTTCGTACCTCGCCCCAAGGGAGCGACCGATGAGGATATGCCTAAGAGCATGAACTCGTGCATTCGCGAGATGAAGGCTGCTGAGGAGCGCCTGGCCCAATCTTGGGAGGGTGTCCTCAGCCAGCAGGGTGGAGATTGCCCGGTATGTTTGCGCTCATGTCCCATAATGACTATTGACATTCTTGCTAACAATATATTTTATAGTACTGGCGTCGCCGTTACTTCAAGTTGGTTGGTACTAAGCTGACCGCCTATCACGAGGCAACTCGACAGCCACGAGCAACCATCAACCTCGCGAATGCCAAGCGGCTTATCGATGATCGTCGCGCCCTCATGGAGAAGGAAATTACCGGCAAGAACGGCAAGCGCCGTCGCTCTGCGTTCGCCGAGGACGAAGAAGGCTACATGTTTGTCGAAGAAGGGTTCCGGATTCGCTTCAATAACGGCGAGTTGATCGACTTCTACGCCGACACCACTGAGGAGAAGGAAGGCTGGATGAAGGTTCTCGGCGAAGTCATCGGTCGTGACACTATTCTTGCTTCCGATGACGATACGGTAACGGGTACCCCGTCGAAGTTGAAGGGCAAGTGGTGCGAGTTGGTGCTCAAGAGAGAGGAGACGATCCGCAGACGTGCTGAGGGCCGACGGGTGCACTCAAGAACGAAGAGCAGTCTTGTATAAGGCGGGCTGGCTCGCGTTCGCCCCAAACAATTATTATAATGTCGAGTCACGAGAACATGTTGTGAAGAGATATGAGAGGATGGAAAAAAAAACAGATGATGCTTGGGAAGAGGTGCGTTTTGGGGTGGAAAAGTCCGGTGCTCGGAAGTATGATGGGGTCCGCATGGAGTATGACATCATAGGTGATGATGATGATCGTGCTTTCTGCTGCCCGTCGTTAGCGAAGCACGGGATTCACGGGATGCACACTGCATTGCATGCATGGCATTTGGTTGCATTGCGCTGTCTGGTATATTGATTCTGGCACTGGCATGTTTGACTGGTGGATAGCAAGCGTCGCATAGCCTCGCTGAACGTGTTTTCTTTCTTCGCTTCAAAAGGGCCAAGGTTATTATACTACTTTTTGTCGGAGGAGTTCTCTGCTTTTACATATCTCTCTTCTTACCGGGCTGGTCTGGATCTGGAAGCTTGCTGCCGTGGCGCATTGTTTGCTGCTGGCTGTTCCATGTTGCCATTGTTTGAGTAAAGCACACACATTGCCGAGTAACACATACTACTTAGTACCTACTTACTCTTCATTGTCTACTTGGGCTGGTGCCCCTTCTTAATCCTGTCGATTTCTGGATGTCTTGTTAGTAGAGTAGTAAGAATAAGAGCAAAGAGATAAAACAGTTCCCTCACAGAATTTGAGCTTCGTAATTGGTCATGAGTTGTCTGCACATAGACTGGATTGTAGCTATTAAAGTAGGTTCGGTTCGACTTGCATATATAGTTGTTTCACGAACATTGCTCCGTTGCATCGAGTGTATTTCTTTCGGCATCATAGGCAAAGCAAGTCACTTCAGGTTACTTGTCTTCAGACCAGAATACACCCAAGGGTATATAACCAACCACCTCTTATGTACACAATACCCACCCTCTCGTGATTTCCCCTTCCCAAACATCACCTCATCCCACGACCAATTCATTGCCTCCGATTCCACTCCACGCATTCCTGCAACGTAACGCCCTTCCCACCAAAGCAATCCAGCGCGCTGCCGATAGTCAGGTCGACCTTGCCACCACTCAGTCTCTTGACCGTCTCCAGGTCCTCCAGGTTCCGACCGCCACCGGCATAAGTCACAGGAATGGAACACCACTCGGATAGCCTCTGGACGAGCTTCTCGTCGATGCCCTTTTGCAATCCTTCGTTGTCGGCGGCGTGGATGAGGAATTCGGAGCAGTAGGGTTCCAGGGCTTTGATGGATTCTGTTGTGCGATTGAGGCAAAAATAATGGTGTGAGTAAGTGAGTCATCAACTAGAACAAGAGAAAAGAAAGGGGTAAAGGGATGAAGACGTGAGATGGGAGGAGATAAGACTTACCCTCGCTCACTTCCATGTCGGTAATAGTCTGCCACTTGTTCATGGCGACAAACCACCGGTCGTCTCCCTGGCGGCGACAGCTTAGGTCGATAACCAGCTTGGTCTTATCACCGTCGAGGGCGGCGAGGACGGCGTCGAGGTGGGACTGGGAGAATTTGCCGTTGGGGAAGAGGTAGGAGGTGATGATGACCTATAGTACTTTTAGCGAGTGATCTTGACAATGGAGAAGGTATGATAGTAGCTGTATGAGCCCAGAGGTCAGAGGCATGCAACAGCCCCTTTATGAAAGTAAACAAACATGTCCTCCGTCAACACCTTGAGAAAGAAAGGAAAACATGCACCCTCACAACCACATAAAAAAACACCCCAAAGAGCAAAAGCAACCCAACCATCCCCCCCTCCCCTCCCCCCCAACCGCCCAAAAGCCAAAAACCAAACACCAAAACACCAAAAAAAACTACAACCACAAAAATCAACGCACCTTCTCAGCCCCCGCCTCCACCCACTCCCTCGCATTCACATCCGTAATCCCCCCTCCGACCTGCAACCCCCCCGGCCACGCCTTCAGGGACTCCATTGCCGCCTCCTTGTTCCCCGGGCCCAACATGATGACATGCGCTCCGGTAAGTTCATTGTCGCGGTACAGCTTCGCGAAATAGGCTGGGGGGTGGGGAGAAACAAAGTTGGTCTTGAGCTCCGAAGTGGCGCTGTCGAGCGTGCCGCCGACGATTTGCTTGACTTGGCCGGCGTGGAGGTCGATGCAGGGTCGGAAGCGCGTCATTTTTATGAGGGGGGAGGTGAGGTGTGAGTGAAGGGTAAGGTGTTGGATGAAGTGAAAGTGAAAGTGCGGTTGAATCAAGCTCACGAGTGTGAAGTTGAGGTTCAATCCGTTCACTGTAAGGCATGGATGCTGCCGCTATGTTTCAGTGGAGTAGCCCTATGCGTTCCTAGCACTCCAGTGGGATGCTGCGGAAGATGTCCCGTTAGAGGTACCCCCTGGTGGAGGACGGGAGCTGGGCACAGTGCTGCAGATCTGTAGGAGTGTGGTCTGTGCCCTATGCCCCACACCACCCTCCATATCCAAACCACCAGCATTCTAGCTACTCGTCAGGACTAGAAACGTCTCTGACCCCTTCCGCAGGAAGGGGTCAGGTTCAGCGATTAGCCAAAA
This sequence comes from Neurospora sp. CHS-2018c, assembly GCA_009806235.1. NCBI lineage: Eukaryota > Fungi > Ascomycota > Sordariomycetes > Sordariales > Sordariaceae > Neurospora > Neurospora sp. CHS-2018c. Next base: position 76 of record RAPC01000087.1, on the reverse strand, counting down.
CACCAGCGATTAGCAAAAAATTTAGTGTACATTACCCGTCTGCAAATTTACTAGCAAATAGAAGTAGCTCGGCAAA
>RAPC01000086.1:128823-160096 GCA_009806235.1 Neurospora sp. CHS-2018c | reverse complement strand
AATTTATTAGACATTTATTAATATCTCTACCAATCTACTACCTTTCTACACAAACACATATTATTCTACTCCATTTTGAACGCTCTATTCAACAATACTATTCGATTCTTCGTAACCCTTCAACTCAGCGATCGAATCCCTACCAACACCTTTTAATTTAACCGTCTTTTTAATTTCGTATATATATATATATAATATCAATTATAATATTAACTTTATAAAGTAATTTTATATATATATTTATAATATTATTATATAAAATTCTAGTAAAAATTAACGGTTTTAAATTTAAAATCCATTTATAAATTTATATATATATTATTAAGGCTAATTCTGGTAGAACTACTTGAAGATTCTATTTCTCTTTCTTCTTTTTTTCTCGTTTTCTATTCCTCCTCCTTTCTTCCCTATTATTTTTCTTTCTTTTTCGTTTTTTCCTTCTTCTTTTTTCCTTTTCGATTCCAATATTATTTTTATTTCCCTCCTTCCAATATCCTTCTTATTTTCTCCTTTTTCTTCTAACCCTAATCCCGTCTTTCTCTTATCTTTCTCTATATTTAATTCCGATTTTATTTTCAACCTTATTATCATTATTCTCTTCGTCTATCTCTATTATACCTATTATATCTTAGAACTTCGAGGATTACCTCGATTAGATTAAGGATATATATATAAAGAAGGCGCCGATACGTTTAATCCTCTAAAAATTATTTACGGATTACTATATCGAAATTAACTATATTATATTTAATAACTTCCTTCGCAATTACGGTATACCTAATAATTAAAAACGGATATAAGTAATAGAAATATTAAAGGTTAGAGTAGAAGATTTATTCTTTAAATTTATGCCTATTAAGTAGTAAATATTCAAAATTCTTGAGAAAGAAGGGTTTTCTATTACGAAAACCGGTTTGCGTAAAATTCGACTTAATTTCGGTCTCTATAAACGATTTAACCCGGATAAAGTCGACGAATATTATTAAATTATAAAGGAATTCTAGTAATTATTAAACTATAATAATAGTAAGAAAATTATATAGAATATAAATAGACGGGAATTCTTTTATTATAATTAATAACGCTTCGGTATTTATATCCCGGCCGCGCTTTTATTCGAAATATTTAAAGAATTATATTTTAAATATATTTAAAATTGGTTAGACTTCGTTAAGAGGAAATGAAGTAGATAAATTATACCCGGGCCGAATTATATATAATATATCGATGGCTATTATAAATTGTAGAAGTATAGTATCGAAATATATATTAGTATTGATGTATATTCTCGCTTTATCCTATAGGTTTACGTCGGAGTATTAGTATTAATATAGAAATTTATTTTTAAATAATAGGTGGAAATTATCGGTTAAACGAAGAAATTACCGATAATAATATAGTTAGATATAGGAAAGGAAATAATTTTCCTCGTAGGAGTTTATTAATAGTTATTAAAAGGGTTATAGGCGAAATATCGGTTAAAACCGCGACGAATTACGTAAAACCGTATCGAAATTATTAAATATTTTAAAAATAGGAATATTAGACAAATATATATTATAAGAAAGGATAATAGCGAATAGCCTATTTAGAATATTACTATAGAATTTCTACTTTATTATATTTAATCGATATTAAAGAACGTCGATAATTAATATATTAAAAGTTAGTAGATTAGGTTTTATAATTTTAAAATATTATGCTAAATAGTAAGTTAAGCTTGATTGTTTGTAAAGTAATTTAATTTAATAATTTAAGAATACTTTAAACGTTTAATTAAAGATGAGGATACGGCTATAATAAGTATACCTAATTAAATTGTATTACTCTATATTTTTATACCGGATATTTAAAAGGATATTCTTAAATTTATTAGGTTTTAGAATATATATTATATTTCTATTTAGAAGGGAAAATAATATATTTATTTAGGAAAACCCTAAATTCTTTACGAAATACCTAACCCGAAGGAAGTTATAAATTATAGTATTAATATAAATTAGGAGCGGTAATATATTTTAAAAACTATTATTAATATAGACGACTTTAATTTAAAAGAGTATTTTCTAATTAAAATATATATAGTTTGCGAATAAATTATATAGGAATTTAAATTACGTCGTCCGAATTTAAGACAAAATCTTTATAGATTGGAATACGAATTCTTCTACGAACGGCTCTAAATAAAATAGGTAATAGAAGAATTATTTATTTTGAAATTAATTAATAAATTAAAGGGTAATTTACTTTATCTTTATTAAAAATTAGAGGAGGAAGGAATTAATTTCTAAATAATTCGGGATATATTCGAAGATTTAAATAGCGAAATAAATATAGATTTTAATAGGTAAGATAAGGATATAGAATTTAAATCGGGCGAAGAATAAAACGTTTACTACTTTTGTATAATATAGTACTACGAATTATATAAATTGAAAATATACTATATATATATTTTATATATAATTAAATAATTTTATACGAATTTTATCCTTTTTGTACATATTCCTATTTTACTAGAAATAATTATAAGTTTTTATAAAGGAATTAGATTTATTTTTTAAAATTTTCTTTAATACTATTACTTCAACTATCTTCGCTATACTACGAAATCCAAATTTCGTATCTATATACCAATAGGAATATCTAGGTCCTAATAAATTAAATTACCGGATATTAATTACAATAGGAAATAATCGTTATTCTAATTGTAATATAGTTTTAAATTATATTAAATTATTTAACGAAGAATCCCCTAGTATAACCCCGATTTTATTAGCTACTACTATAACTACTATAGTTCCGATTATTCAATTTATAGTAGTATTATTATCTAATTCTTAAATTAATTACCTTTTTCGGCCTCGAATTTAAATTATAGCGCTTATAATTCCTAAATCGCTTAGTCCTACCCTTCCTTACCCAAAATTATTTAATTTAATTAAATTTATTATAGTAGTTATAAAAATATAAAAGTAAACTATAAATTAGAATTAAACGAAGAAGATACTTATTATAAAAATAATTTGCGTTCGGTAATTTTTCGTAGACTATTCTTTAATTTAGAAAAATAGGATTAAAATTTATTACTTTATTAGTAATAATCTTATTTATTCTTCGTAGAATTTTACTATCCTAAAATACTATATATTATTAAACCTTATAAAGTTTATATCCTACTTCGTAAAGTATAAGAGAGTCGATCTTCTTATAGTAAAGTGTAATTTCTATATTCAATTCCCTATATTCAAAATTATAGTTTAAACCGACCTTATTAGTAAAAACTAATTTATATACTTTATTAAAATTGTCTTTCCTAAAGACTATACGCTCTCTTTCTACGACGTTATAGAGGTTATACCGAAGAACTTTAATAAAATTATAATTCGAAATAATATTAATAAAGTATATAGGATTAATTTCGTACGGTAAAAGCGGATCGAAGAATTAGACGACGAAGAAGTAGTAGAAATACTTCTTTTAAAGTATAAGAAGCGAATACGTTAAATTCTACCCGCGATAATTTAAATTATAAAGCGTTCTATAATTATATTTTTTAATATAAAATTAAGTTTAGAGTGTAATTTATCTTTTAATTTAAATAACGACCTGTTCCTATCCGATAATAATAATTATTCTATTCCTTCAACGTTTACGAAACGCTAAATAGGCGTTATTAAGCTTGATTTTAATATATTTCCGATGTTTAACCTACCGGCCCGTAAAATAAGTATTATAAAATTTAATCCGGATATACTTTTAATATCCAATCCCTTAGCCCGTAAAATAGACGTTATTAAGCCCGACCCGGATATGCTTCCGTCTTTATTCATTTAAGTCTGTAAAATAGGTATAGTTAAATAGGAACCCGGGTTCGAAGATTAGGATCTATTTAGCGAGGAGGTTAACCCTTTCGAATAAGAAGATATAGAATTACTTAAGGAATATAATTAGAGTAAATAATATTCCGATGTAGAAATAGAGGATTATAAATATATATAAGGAATAAAGTCCTCTATAGTAGATTAAACTATTTTGTAATTAGAATAATATAATTTACCGTTGTACTAGGCTTCTATATTGCAAAACGTATTTAATTATAAAATTATTTGTATTCGGCCGAGTAGAGTTGCGAAGGGAAAAGGAAAACAAATAGTAATTAATAGCGTTTCGACCCGGAGGATTAAGAGGTCTTAAAGAATATATATATATAAATAAATAGGTAGAGTTAGTAATAAGGAATATTAATTGGCTTTGAAAATCTTTTTTCGAATTTTCTCTCTTAATATAGTTTTTTTCCTATAATTCTTACCTTTTTTATCGTTTTATTATATATTTATTTTCTTTTTCTTCTCTTTTAATTTGGTATCACGATAGTTCTGGTGTTGGGTGGAATGAGATAGAAAGCGCGTTTGTTCGCTGTGGCGGTGGGTGAGAACCGTTACAGTTGGAAGCTAGGAAGGAGCGGCATGGCCTGCCCGTGACCGGAACGGAGCTGGGGGTTTTCATCCGGCGGCGCTTATCGCCGAACGGTTTTTCCTTTAGAGAACCAGGAGAAGTACCTCATGCCAATTGTGGCGCTATAGATATATAGCTAAGGAATAAGATTATTATTATTATTCTCTTTTAATTTTTAGAGTTTTTTTTCTTTTTCAAATTCTATTTTATTTAATTATTCTACTTTTTTAGCCTTTTATAATTCTTTTCTATAAAATCGTTTTCCCAAATTCCTATAATTATAATAAAGATATTAAATATATAATTAAATAATTCTTTAAAGTAAATAATAAGGAAAATACTTTTAATATAAGAAACTTCTAATAGCTTTTAAAACCTTATAGAGTAGTCTAATCTAATTTAGAAGGTTAGAAGTAGAATAAAAGTCTTTAGAACTTTTATACTTAAATCTAATATTTAAACTAAATTTCCGGCCTAACTTCTAGACCTTCTTTTTCTTCTTATTATTATTATTATCCTATATAGAATATTATATTATTAGTCTTCTTTAAAATACCGAGTCTTCGGCTTATTTTCCCCTATTAACTTTTTAAGTTTCTAATATTAAAAAAGAGGGTTATTTAATAAACTAGTAAATTACTATTAAATTCTTTATCTTTTATAGAATTAGAAAACGGTTTATTTTCTTTAATATAGTTGAAAATTAGTTGAAAACCTAATTTTCAAAGTCGGAAGGTTTAAAAAGTTAAAAAGTAAAGGATTTCCTTTATCTTCAATTTTTATTTCCGGGTATTACTTACGCTATAATCGAAATATTTAATTTTTTAGACCGCTTAATACAATTTAATTACCGAAAAGGGTAGAATTTTAATTACGAATATAAATTCGAATATAATCGAAGAAATCTAATTATAAATATAAAGTATATATATATAATATATATTATTTATATAATAATTCTTATATTAATATAATATAATATAAATTTATAAATCCGTTATAAAATTATAATTATTAGATAAAATATATTAAAATTAATATTTTCTTTAAAAAATAATTATATTAAAAAGTAGTTAAACAGGAATTTAAGATTTAGAATTATTAATTTCTATACGATTTTTATAATATAAAATATTTATATATATTATTCTTTACTTTTATACCCTTTAATATAAAAGAGAAATTAAAAAGGGCTTTTTTATTTTTTATTTTAAAAAGAATATTATTAATAAAGATTTTTAAAAGGGTAAGAATAGAAGAGGGTATATTAATATATAGAAAAGAAAAAAAAGAATATAAATTAAAATTAGAATTATAAATCTTTTTTTTATAAGAATAAACGGGAGGAATATTTATAATCGGGTATATAAATATATAAATAAAATAAGAAGACGTTTAAATAAAAGGGAATTTAAAAATAGATTTTAAATTTAAAAGTATTAATCTTTATCCGATTTCTTTTATATTATTATATTATATATAAATATATAAGGTTATTATATAAAGTTAACTTTATAATTAATATTCGTATATATATATACGAATATAAAAGGACGGTTAATTTAAAAAGTATTTAAAAACGGATTTTAAATTTAAACTCCTTGATTTTTACCCGATTTTATATAATTATATATATATATATATATATATATATTAGATTATTATATAAGGTTAGCGTTATAATTGGATTTTTCCCTTTTTTAAAAAGAAAAGATATAAAATAATTAAATTAAAAGGTATTAGAAAACGGATTTTAAATTTAAAACCGATAATTTGTATTCGATTTTATATAATTGTTTAATATATATATATCTATTCTCTTTTTATAATAACTCCATATTATTATAAAAAGAATATAAAATTATTATTTATTATTAATATAAACGTTATAATAAAATATAGAAGAATGATTATTATTTTAATATATAAAAAGGCATATATATTTATTTATTTTATTATAATTTTATTTTAATTTTTTTTTATAATTAAAAGCTAGGTTTTAAATAATATATTAATACAACATTATATTTAAAAGTATAAGAAATATATAGTTTAGTCGACGGTAATAATAAAATAATATTAAAGAGAAAATAAACTCAACGCTATAGTACCCGAAATAATTCAACGCTATAATACCCGAAATATAATTCTATAGTCGTAATAATTCTAAGCCCAATCTATATCGCTATATCTATAGATCCTCAATTTATTAGTACATCTTTATCTAATCTACTCTAAAATACGGGTAGAAATAACCCGAACTACCTCCGGCGTAAACTTCACCTCTCCGTCCTTTATCTTCGCAAACTATACATTCTCTATAAATTATTAATATAACGTTTTAATATTATATTATAAATACTTACTCTTACGGATAGGGTATAATATAGTCTAGTAAATTATATAATAATAGAAACAAATTCCGCTTAAGACGTCGGAACCACTTATAATACAATATTCGTATAGACCGATATTACCAAACTATTTATACTTCGAACAATCCTCGACGACATTAATAGTAAAGAAATAGTATATAAAGCCGATATAGTTTTTACAACGGTTAAAAGGCGGCTCCCAAAAGTTAATTTGGCGGTTCTACTAATAAGGCTTAAAAATAACTAGGTGGACCAACTCCTAAGCAAAAACATAGTATAAAAAACGTCCTAATTAAATAAAACATAGACAAATTAAATACAAAATACCTTTTTTCCGTCCAAAATCCTCGTAACGTCTACGTACTTATAATCGCAAAATTCTTTTATAATATATTTAATACGTTCTAGCTTATTATTTACATATTCCTCCTATATCGCCTTCGTATTACCTAACGAAATACTATTCAAAATAAAATCCGTAAATCGGAACAATATAGTTAGCGCCTATAGGGAATGGTTAATGGACGCGACCGGGATAGCTTAGGAATAGATAATAGTAAGGTTTAACGGACGTATAGTAAAATAAAAACGTTATAGTAGTAATATAGAAGTTGTAGTAGTAATAGAAAAGTAAGAGTGGAATAGCGCTGTAGAGAATGGGTTGCGAAGTGCAAACGAAATTTGGGTATAGTTATACAAGTGACAGGTGTCTGGCATCTGGCAGAGTGGGGAAATTTACAGTCGAACATACAAGCCTCCGTAAAGAAGCCATGCCTTGCTTCCATCTCATCTTCTATCGCGTCAATTAATCGTCAATATACATACCCTGTATAGACTCAACTGTCGGCATCCGTGAAACCCATCCCAACTCAAGGCAAGCCGTCATCATGATTCACGTCTCACGCGTCTGATGGTCTTCAAGAAGGTTTCTGTTTTGTCTTGGCGGCAGCTGTCGGGGTCAGCCAATTGCCGGCGCACAGACAGACAGCCAAAGTCACACGATTGACGGTGCTTCTAGCGCGGCACAACAAGTGTGCAGCGATAGCGCAGCGAGGACGGTTGCGATAAAAAGGCGGCTGCAAGTCTCATGCAGTCCCGTGTGCTGTAATGCAGCTCTGCATCACCGCATCTCACCACATCATCGCAATCAAACCGCTTCAGGACAGGCCGTGATCCCAGACCTTGACCGCCAAACTACAAAAGAGAGAATCCAGCAAGCTGCGACGAGCTGCGATTCCTGCGAAAGACTAGGCATGTTCCAGTTTCTCGTTGCCAAGCGTCCGAGGTATCCATATCTTGGTGGATAACGGCCATCAGGCCATGGGCGCATCAATGCAGCAGGGCTGCGGTTGACTGCTAGGTAGAAGTTGAATTCCGCCGTAGCACTAGTGTCGCGACAGATCGATGATCGGGCATCAACCCCAAGGGCGAGAGTAGGCGACGCCGAGCGGGAGAAAATTTCGTTGAATTGGGCGTCTTGCAAATGGAAAAAAGGAGAGTAAAAGATGTTTGCCGTTCGCGTGTTCCTGGTTGATGAAAAATACCTCTAGGGTTTCTTCCCTCAGATCCCTTTCATTTCCGAAGTGCTCAGTGGCAATGATACACAACCTCGAGACACTCACAGCGTCCCTTGCCTAGGCAGGACCAAAGCCGGCTGGTGATTGGCACATCCGCCGATGTGTCGCGCCTGGACAAGTCCATGTCAATGGTGCCTGCAGTGGTTCGAGGCGATCCCCATCCCAGGAACCGGAACGCATTTTCTGACATTGATCCCGTCGAGGTGCAGTATCGGAGTGTTGCTGAGTCCGAGGGCCGTTGGTGTCTCGTGTCAAGCCATAACGCCGGCTTTATACTTTCATCATGGTGTCGACTTTTGTATCAGCTTGAGCAGCAGTAGACAATGAGCTAGGTGGTGGAGATACGCGGAAGCAAGTGGCTCTTATCACTCACGGTCGCAACTGGTAAAAAGTCCCGTCGTTGATGCACAAGACCACGAACCGATCCCACCGATCCGGAGTGTTCGGGAGATACGGAGGAACTTCGCTGGAGTACCAAAGTACACGCCTCAGACCTCACAAGGGAGCGGCCGCATTATCCCAGGGGTATAACGGTACATGCCTGGATAACGCGCTCGGTGTCGTGACAGCAGCTGAAGTGCCCAATTGTGCTAGTGCTCTCCGTAGTAGTGTCCCCATAGTGCCCTCTTGTCAGACTCGCAGTGACTGGCCAAATTAACGTGTGGCTGCGAAGCAACGGAAGCAACACCGGGGTCAACAGTTCGCTGGCGGTGCCGCCTCATTGGCCGTCCGCGATCGGTTCCACAATTTCGGACGGCTGCGGTGGGAATGCGGTGGACTGTGGTGGACTTTGTCGCCCGACTGGTGGTGGGTTGTCCTTGGTGGGTGGTGGGCTGCTGTGCCCCCTTTCCGCAATTCATTGAAATCTTCTGCCTCGTCCACTCTTTTCAGACAAGTCGACGCCCCCGACTCTTCCGTCCTCGCCCTGTTCAAGACTCCAAAACCACCAGACGGCTGTTTCCAAGACCGCCGTGGCCTGTCCTGCACTCCAACAAGGGGCGAGCGTGTAATAGAGTTGTAAAGGGCGACACTCGACTGCGACGACAAGTGCGACGACCTTCCCCTCTCTTTTTTGATTCTTCCCGCCAACACCGCCTACCGCCTACCGCCCAAGAGGTTCCATCGCGACCGCCTTTTTGCCTCGAAAACTATAATCGCTCGATCCGATTTCCGACCTCGTCGCCGCCTTGTACGTTGCTCTCGGAGGCTGTCGTACTTGTATACACATAGTGGATGATAGGGTGAGTATTTCGAATACTGCTTTCCATCGTCCTTATCTCTCCTCCCTCGCGAGCAAGGTGACGGATGGTTGTTGCCCGGACGGTGAATGCATGGGAATGGCTGAGGCGGAAGCTGCTACTGCTGTACGCCCGCAAGAGCATCTTGGTATCTGGGAGCCGCCACCACATGCAAGGAGCATCGATTGGACCTGCATTGGCAGCGCTGTGCATTGCCTGCGTCTCGTCATTTGACATGGCCATGGGATGTTTGGAGCATGCGAAAGCAGCATACCACTGCAGCATCCCCAGTTGCTTCGTTGTTAGCAGAAACTCCATCATCCCCAAATTGTCGCCAGAACTCGTCTACTCCCTTGGCTTCCCTCGCGGCCCGCTTCACTATCAAGTAATCCTTCTGGGCCACCTTGCTGATATCTCTCTACTACAGTATCTGTTGGAGATAGCATTTGCGCATCGCTCTACCTCCTACACGTCGTAAAAAGCGACGGACAACTGCTGGCACCCAACCACCTAGTCGCGCCCTCACTTGCGCCCTAGACATGCCCCGAAGGATTACCAACCCTTTTTCCTCCTCCTCCTCTTCCTCCACTATGCCGAACCCTGACAGGGCCGCTGAGCGAAGGCCGTCTCTGTCCAAAGCCACCCGCATCGCCCAGTTCTTCTCTTCGCCCAAGAACAAGGATCAGCTCTCGGAAAAGCAGGCCCTCCAGGCCATGCAACAGAACCAGGGCGCCGGTACGGCGACGAGCATTTTGTCGCTGCCCTCCATTTCGCTCTCCGAGGACCTCAACAGCCATGAGTCCACCACTCTTTTCCAGCCCCCCTCCCTCGAGGAGACCCTCAAGCGCCAACGCGCCGAGGCCCAGTTCGGTCCCTTGAACAGCCAGAGCCACCGCTACATCAGCACACACGATGGCAGCACTCTCGAGCCTCCCGTCGAAGACGAGCCCCCATATTATTACGTCCTCACTACTTATCTCAGCTACCTTATCCTAATCTTCTTCGGTCACGCCCGCGACTTTTTCGGCAAGAGATTCGGAGACCAGGCCCACTATAAGGCACTCCGGGCGCAGAACGGCTACGCACCCCTGAACGACGATTTCGACAACTTCTACGTTCGTAGACTCAAGATGCGCATCGACGACTGCTTCGCCAGACCCACCACTGGCGTCCCTGGCCGCTACATCACTCTCCTCGACCGCAAGTCTGATGATTTCAACCGCAACTACCAGTACACCGGTACCTGCACCGAGACCCTGAACATGAGCTCGTACAACTATCTTGGCTTCGCCCAGTCCGTTGGCCCTTGCGCCGATGCCGTCGAGGAGTGCGTTCGAAAGTATGGCCTCAGCAGCTGCAGCCCTCGCGCGGATGCTGGTACTTCTGATCTCGCTCTCGAGGTTGAACGTGAAATCGCAAAGTTCGTTGGCAAGCCCGCTGCCATGGTTTTCTCGATGGGCTTTGTCACCAATGCTGGTTCCTTCCCTGCGCTCGTCTCCAAGGGTGATCTCATTATTTCTGATGAGCTCAACCACGCCTCTATTCGTATCGGTGCCCGTCTTTCTGGAGCTGTTATCAGGTCGTTCAAGCACAACAATATGGAGGATCTCGAGAAGCTGCTTCGTGAGGCTATTGCTCAGGGTCAGCCCCGCACTCACCGCCCTTGGAAGAAGATCCTTGTCGCTATCGAAGGTCTCTACTCGATGGAGGGAACCATGTGCGATCTGCCCGGTGTTTTGGCTCTCAAGAAGAAGTACAAGTTCTTCCTCTATATCGATGAGGCTCACAGTATCGGTGCTGTTGGTGCCAACGGCCGTGGTGTCTGCGATTACTTCAGTGTTGATCCTGCTGAAGTCGACATTCTCATGGGAACTCTGACCAAGTCTTTCGGTGCTAATGGCGGTTACGTTGCGGCCGAGAAGCACATCATCGATAAGCTCAAGGCTACCAATGCCGCTACCCTTCTCGGTGAATCGCCTGCTCCTGCCGTCCACATGCAGATTCTCGCTTCGCTCAAGATCATTGAGGGTGAGCTTGCTCCCGGTCAAGGCGAGGAGCGTCTTCAGCGCATTGCCTTCAACTCTCGCTATCTCCGTCTCGGACTCAAGCGTCTTGGCTTCATTGTCTATGGCCACGATGACTCCCCTATCATTCCCGTCATGCTTTATAACCCCGGCAAGATTTCTGCTTTCAGCCACGAAATGCTAAAGCGCAAGATCTCGGTCGTCGTCGTTGGATATCCTGCTACGCCTCTCATCAGCTCCCGCGCCCGCTTTTGTGTCTCTGCTGCCCACAACAAGGATGATTTGGATCGCCTCCTGGCTGCCTGCGACGAAGTGGGTGATATCCTCCAGGTCAAGTTCTCTACCGGTGTTGCGGGAGGTCTGGAGCCTTTGCCTGCAGGTGTTACCCACGAGATGGAGAAGGAGTACATCAAGGCTAAGGGCCAGGCTCTCATCAAGCCACCTAGGTGGAAGCTGGAGGACGTCATCGCACGTGGTGTTGAGGATGCTAAGCGGACATTGAGGTAAAACGCTCGTTTGGACGATCTTAAGTGGCGCCTGACACTCAATTGAGAAGACCGGTGCCGTTGTATATATACTACTAGGCGGTTAGGCGACATTACCCATGTGCCTCCTCTTGGGAATCTTCTTTGCCCTTTGGGCTGCATGAGGATGTCGATTGACATCTCTCTTTTTCTTTTCTGCTGATGGCAGAATTTTCATGGGGTTTAATGAAGACATGCCAGGGACGGGCCTAATGTTTAAAACTTTGAAGAGGAAGCAACGGGACGAGAAAGCCAGGGAAAGCACGCCGAATGAGCAAGGCATGTTGCAAAGGCTGCTCGCTTAATATGACATTGGCATTGGAGTTGGGGTTGGTTAGGGCAATCAACTGTACGAAAATAAATGTGGATGAGGGGGTTTTTAATGACACAAAGCAATAGACCACTCTCAAGGAGAGACCATTTCAATGTAAAACATATAACAATGAATCATTACATATCTTAACTCAATGCTCCATATATCTCTAGTCTGGGTGTTACTGTGATTTGGGGGCCGTTCTGGTGAATGGTACAGACCACTTTGTCCTTCAAAATACCCCGCTTAAACACGTGAACCCGCGCTCATCACCACTTTTTCGTCATGGTACGACGCGAGCTTCATTCATCAGCGCGTCGCATCTCGAATCGACTTACTTGGGGACTTCAGACGATTTCTGCGACGTTTTTAGGCAGTAATCGCGATTTGGCGCACTGGGCCGCTTTTGCAGTATTTTGCCTCCAACCTCGAAGTGCTTGCTCTCCGCTTCGCTTCCTGCAACTCCTCCTCCAACTCATCCACTATCCTCGACCTTGCTGCCAAATAACTCTGGCTAGTGGACGATCATCAATCGATCTCGCCGACTCAAATCTATGAAGAAAGCATCATCAAAGGTCAATCGATTCAGCCTTCACTTATATCTACATCCTTATTGGTATTCTCCCAAATTCAGGACGGGCCTCTTCCGTTTGCTTCCTGCGCCTTGACCCTTCTGCATCGCTTTTATCCCAATCCTCAAACCAACGCCCAGAACCGCAACCATGCCACCAGGAAAAAAGACCAAGAAACCGAAACAACAAAGCTTGGAGGCAGCCTTAGGTGAGTTAATCATCAATTCTACCCCTCCGAACCAGTTTTCCCGTCATTCTTCCCTCACTTGCCATTTTCTCACCCCAGCGGATTTGACCATCTACCTCAATTATCTCAATCTAACCAAAAAAAAATATAAAAGGCCAACCAAGAGTCAAACCGACCACTGTCAAGAAAATTTCAACCCGCAGCAGTAGTGCCGGTGGGAAAGACAACAAAAAGCCAAAGGATTCAGCGGCCAGCAGCTCCCCAGCTGCAGCATTCACCACATCGACATCGACGATGACGCCGACACCAGCACGACAACGGGAGGATATCTCCCCCGACCGGCAACTCCCCGCCTCCTCAGCGGTCTTCATTCCCAAAATCTCCACAGCCGAGGCCAAAAAGCGGACAATTGTCATCGACGACTCTGACTCGGCTTCCGAGGCGGAAGACTACGGCGGGGCCGCTGGGTTTGAGTACGATGACTTACCTGTGTTTTCGTCACAGGCTGTGGTGACGGTGACTCATAACCCCCGCGCTGCTGCCTCTGCTGGTGGTGCTCAAAAAGAGGTTATAGTGCTGGATGAGGAGGATGAGGATGACATGCCGCTGCCTACTCAGCGTACTAGGGGTATTAAGAGGCAGATGGCGGCTGTGTCTGATGAGGATGAGGATGTGGGTGAAGGAAAGATCGAGGGGAATGGCAAGGGAAAGAATGCAGATGAGGAAGATGATGACTCTGACTCTGACAGAATTTTGTCGTCGGCAGTCAGGAGAAGGGCAACAAGACGCGGTGGAGAGAAGTTGGAGTCGAGTCCGGCTAAGAAGCGACGGCTGATTAGGAGGGGAAATCCATCTTCGGCGAGCTCGGCTAAGGAGGAAGAGGACTCTGATGGGTCTGAGGTTAAGGAAGATGATGAGAAGGATGAGGAGGATAAGAAGCCTCGTCGTTTGGGCAAGGGCAGGCTGAAGGCCTCTACCGATGCAGGTGGCTCATCAGCTGCTACATCCTCGACGGACTCACGACCCGTTAGAGCCAAGCGTCGTGTCAAGAAGCCTATGACGGAGAAGGAGAGAGCGAGAGAGCTACTGAGGCGCAAGCGGGCGGGCGAACCTATCGATGACTTGGAGAATGAGGAAGATGAGGAATCGGAAGTCGAGCTACCTAGGAGGGGCTACTACGACACGGATTCTGATAATCCTGCTCTTTCGGAGTTTGAGGACGAGGAAACTGACGAGGAAGAGGCCGTCAAGGAGGAGAAGAAAAAGAAGGGGACTGGAAAGAAGGCAACGAAGGACAAGAAGACCGACAGGAAAGACAAGAAGGGCAAGAAGCGAAGAGAGATCTCACCCGATTCGGAGGATACCGGAGACAACGACGAACGAAAGAGCAACGCGGGAGGTTCCTACGAAGACGAAGAGATGCAGGATTTCATCTCCGAAGACGACTCCGACGCCCCCATCGGCGCGCCTGATGAGGTTGGTATCCCGCTTGAGTTCACCAGACACGCACACAAGCCGCTGAAGGAACACTTCCGTGACGTCGTCGAGTGGCTGGTCCATTACAAAGTCCACCCTAACTTCCCCGAGAAGACTGCTGGGCTGTACAGGCTCGGCTGGAGGAAGCTCGATGACGAGGTCCGCGGCTTGGCCCAGAGCAAGTTCGCTTCGTCAGCATGGAAGACGGACTTTTACATGGCGTTGAGGGCCCGGCCTTATTACACTAGTGGTGAGACGCATGAGCAGAGTCTTTTCTCTAGTAACTGCGCGGCGTGTGGAAGGAGTGGACATCCTGCCAAGTAAGTTTTTTTTTCCCCTCCAATCTCCTCCTCAAACCAACTAACCTAACCACCACCCAGATTCGAAATCACCTTCTCCGGCTCCCCCTACTACAAAGATTTCTCCCACCCAAAATTTCTCGAGCCCGTGCCCAACAACTCCCCCTCCCCATCCCCCGATGACAACGAAGGCGACGACCCCGACGAGTACGACGCCGACGGCAACACCATCCCCGCCGCTTCGCGGCACTGGAAGATCGGCTCCGTGTGCCACTCCAACGCCGAGACGGCCCACAACCTGCTGCACTGGCAGTACGCCCTTCTCGACTGGGTCGACACCCGTTTATCCGAGGACGGACACCTGGCCGCTGCTGCTGCTATATCTAAAAAGCGCGAGGGCGAAACCAATGAGCAGCGCAAAAAGAGGGAGAAGAAGAAGAAGTATAAGCTGGTGGCCAAGATCGTGGGCGAATGGGAGGCGAATGGGACGGTCAAGGCGCTGTTTAGGGAGTTTAAGAATATGTTGGAGGGGGCGAGGAATAAGAGTACGGCGGGGCCGAGGGCGCAGAAGGGGTGGGCGAGGTGAGCATACTTATATGAGGTTTGTGGATGTGGTTTGTGGATGAGACATGGGGAGACAGGTTGGAGGAAGGAGCGAATCGCTTTGCATGTTGACTTGCTTACCTTGAAGGCAGTGGCTATCTTATAGAAGAGGAAGGAGCAGAGGCCTCTGTGGTGGTAAAAGTGGCAAGTGACAGCTTTGCTCAATATGCGGCCGTGTTTCTTATTGCTTTATACCAAAGAAGTCTGGCAAAGGACTACATTTGCTTAGCCTTTCTGTTTGGCTGCCGAGCTTATAGAGATATCATCTAGTCAGTCTGACTAAACAATCTGCTATATAATGAATTCGGTCTTTTCATCCATCACTCCGGGCTTTTTGTTTCCCTACCAAGTAACTTACACCCTACTCTCATTGCCTTCAAGAACTTCAAGGACCGCCAATAGCAGTAGTGATCGGACCCGTCTCAATGTACACGCCAGAGAAGTAGAAGTCCTCCGTCGTATCACTATACCCGTTCCTGGGAAGCTCAAGGACACCCAAGTGCCAGTCGGCGCCGTTAGACGAAGTCGGGACCGAGACAGGAGCAACGACCTGCTTCAGAGGCTCGCCGCCCTCGGAGTGCCAGAAACCGACCTTGTTGGCGCTGAAGTCCTGTTTCGTCGTCGCGTAGTGTCAGCTTTCACCCAAACATATTCATGACTCTTACGTTCAACCCAACAACCCAACCCAACACGACAAGCCGAAAACTGGAAAAAAGAAGAGACAACCAAAAGGAAAAAGAACAAAAAAAAGACTTACAATCTCATAAGCAACATTATGCCAAACCCCCGCCCTCCACTCCGTCTTCCACCCACTCCTCTGATTCGTCATCCACTGCAAATTCGGATTACTCGTCCCCGACTCCCCGCTAATCCATCCACTCTTCAACTCCGTAAAGTGACTCTCAAAGAAACAAATCTGATGTTCCCTATTCACGCTCGGCGGATTCTTATCACTCCTCATAATGCTAAAATGATAAAACACCTTCCCCTTGTTGATGCCCTCCTTGGTCTGCGGGATCAGCTCTATGCGGCGCATGTTCTGCCCGTTCCAGTAGGCCGTGTTATCGAGCGTGAACCGGGCGCCCTGGCGCGAGCGTGTGTCGTTGGGGTTTTTGTAGGATTCGGAAAGGGAAATGTATTTGTCGACGGGCGAGGAGCCGTGGATGTAGTATTGGTAGGGCCCGACTTGGTTCGCCCAGGACCACTTGTTAAGGTCGGAGGCGGAGGTGAAGTCGTTGAAGCGGCCGTCCCAGAGGAGGGCGGCGTTGGTGGGTAGGGCGGCCGAGAGGAGGGCAGCTAGGAGGGTTGTTGTCTTCATTGTGGATGGGGTGGTGGGTGGAAACGGAAGTGGGAAAAGGGGGGAGACGGATAGGTGAGGTGAGGGAGGTGAAAGGAGGGAGACGACGACACAAACCTAGGCTGTATGATGGTTTAAATACCTATTGGGAGGAAAGAGGGAGATATTTCCATTGTCCATAGTATCTCGGAACGGTGTTTACAAAGAAGGTACCTATACATATGGTAGTAATTAAATTGCATCTTCTCGGGGCAGGATGTATCAAACAGCAATCTGGGAGAGGGGACAACGGTCCGTTACTGGAGGAAGAACAGACCACGCACAGAGTTGGAGTGCAAATTGCGGACGACAGCCTCCGATCTTATATGTACAGGCGATATTGATTAGCGGGATCGATGTCCTCTGAGTTTAGCCTGTAGTATATCTCTCCCGCGGCATCAACCATATGGGGCTGACTATAAGCCTATTGGAGCTCTGTGAAGACTCAGCTGTTGCGTGATTGATGACCTTGACTGCTTGATCAGATTTGGGACAGGGTCCTGGAATGCTTTGGACCGTTTTAGCGTTGACAACCTCACGATTTTACCTCGGAAAGCATGACAAGTGTTATACTTTCCTGTATTAACCCTAGACCACTGTCTAAACTAACTCCTGAAGAAGGAATACCGTTCTAAAGATATCACCCCAAGAATCCGGAAAGGGGAAAGTCATACCGAGACACAACGATCACGTTGAGTGACCGAGTATCTTTAGATGAACAGTGCGCGGCGCTGATGAACCTTACCCAGGCTACAAAACCAAAAATCCCAAATAAAACGATAAAAGAAACCCAACTCGCTGCAATTTCTCCTAATGCCCCGCGCTTCTGAAGGTTTGGTTGCCCACGACTTTACCATACGGTCCGTATCCAATGGTCTATACCCCCGATGTGTTGAGATAGAGCCGAGGTTAAGTCGACAAAAAAATGTTCCAAGTGTTGAATGTGCACGGCAGGCTTTTAGTACTCCATGCCACCGAAGCTCTTATTCCGGACAAGAGTTGCGCGTTCGAGGCTCGCTCGTGGAGGTTGATCGAAGGAGCGGCTTCGACTATGTACGCTCGGTCTCGGAGCGGCATCTCCTTCCTCTACCGCACTGATTTCGTCATAAGTAACAGTAGGCTCATCCCGGATACGATGAATGAAGAGGACCGAGATCAAGACTGTGATACCGCCGAGCGCCAAGACAATGGCAATACTGTGGTCACCGGGGGTTCCTCGTGGTTTCTGAAAGAGACGGAAGATGATGCTGCTTGCCACCGTAGCAATGATTTGCGGTGCGGCAATTGCCATGTTGTGGATACCGAGGATCACGCCGGCCTGATCTGCTGCTTCTTCCTCATCTTTGCTCAGGTCGCTGTCTTGATTGTCATCGGATGAGTACCCGTCCAGGGTGTCAAGACGACTAGGTGAAAGGCGCTGTTGCTGAGACCGCCGTTCCTCGTCACGCCGAGATATTTCAGCGCTAATGATTGCCCAGGGCGCCCATAAAGTCAAAGCCCAGGTGATACCAACCAGACCAATGAGAACGGTAGCTGCCGTAACGGTTCGTACGAAGACGGTGCAAAGCATACTACCGGTGAACAGTATTTGCGAAAACATCCAGGCACGACGGAGCGTGAACCCGGGGATGATCAGATGATGGGTCCATGACCTCTGTTCGGGCTCGTAATCCTTAATTACTGAAGGAGCCTCGCCAGGGGCATCGGCCGTAACCGCTGGTTGGTCGTAGGTTGGTGCGATAAAGAACGGCAGGAAGACGTTTGTGGCCAGACTGGTAATGGCGAAAATGAGCAAGGCAAACGTGCCAACCTGTGTTGCCCTTTCGTACAGCTCGTCGAGCTCCTTATCAGTCATATTCGGATTTTCCTCGAGATATGGCTCAGCGTAGATCTCTCCAATGTACGATGAGGTATAGAAGAGCATGGGGAAGAAACCGATCCAGGCACAAAACTGGACTTGGCAGACTTTCTTGGTTTGTGGCGGCAGGCGTTTGATCGATGTGAAAATCTTCTTGAAGAAGGCAACCACCCCGGGCTTATCCTTTGCTGGAGGCCCCTCGAGTCTTGGATCCCTCTCTTTGATGAAAAGGCAAGTCATGAGAACGGTAGTACCAAGGGCAAGGCTGGCAATACCACAGAGCTCCTTGAACTGACTATCTCCAAGCCACCAAAAAACGGGGGCGAGGTTGACGTATCCGGCGAGATAACCGCAAATATTGCCGATACCTACGAACCTGCTGGCCATAGCATTTGCCATCTCTTCGAGACGTTAGTAATCGATCGCGACGATGCCTTGGGGCGTTGTCAAGGGAGTACATACCTTGCTGGTGAGTGGGCGCACAATCTACAATGAAGGCGCGAATCGCTGCTTGGACTAGAATCGAGTTGTCAGCAAGACATAGAGGTTCAGTTTGCGAGTTGTGAGTAACCTACCAGTATTGATGGCGAAATCAAGGATATAGATCCAGAGCACGGCGGTGCAAATGACACAAAACTTGACGCCTTCGGACTGAGGGTCGGCACCAAAGAGCCCGAGGATGCCAGTAACAATCTCTCGGGTCCAGGCAAGGCACATCAGCGAGACAATCGTGGCGGCAGCACCTCCGAGCATGAAGGGCTTGCGCTTGCCCCAGCGGATGCGACAGTTGTCACTCATCATGCCGACGTATGGTTGCACCAAGGTTCCCGAGAGAGGACCAGCAATCCAAACCAAAGCCATCATAGACTTGCTGATGCCGAGAGAGAGCAGATATGGGGATCCATTGGACATCTCAACTGACCAAGCAATCTGCAGGCCGCCGATGCTGATGGTCAAAAGGATCATATACCATACGCTCTTTGTGGTTTGGAACTCGTCGGCCGAGTCGGCACCTTGATCGCTGGAGGAGCCATCCTGGTTGTCGACTGGAGAGAGCAGTGGCGACTGTTCGCCGATAAAGAATTGCTGGTTTGCGTTTTCGCTCGCACCGTCACGACGACCGGTACTGAGGCGTGGTGCCGGCTCTTCGCGACGAGGTTTGGGCTGTTGCGATTGTTGTTGATGGCCTTCGTTGCCTGCGGGGCGGGCCCGGTCTGGATGCTCTGCTAATGACGACGTCATGCGGAGATGCGGGCTATCGATGCCTTTGGGTGACCTGCGTCTCTCGATCGCGCGCAACGGATGCCTTTGTAATGGCTAGGGATAGAGTATTGACGACTCCCTCTGCGTTGAGCTGCTGGGAAGAAGTGTTTCGTTGCGATGCGCAGTTGGGTTGGGATTGGGTTGTTGAGAGGGTTATGTAGGTCTGTAGGAAAAGAGAAGTTGGTGTGTTGATGTTTGTTTTAGAGGAGGCAAGGAATAAGTGCGGATTACACCACCGCGGTCCAGTGCCTAGGGAGCGATTCGCCAGTGATATCGAGATGCCCTTGTTGAAGCTGCTGCTGCTCCACCGAAACCCAACATGCAATTCTTTCAAACAACGTAAAAGGCGAATGTGAGGTGGCCAGAAGTGATGAAAATGGACAACGGCTGATCCGGATGTTATGTAATAAGCAAACGATCAGTTCTCAGCATCACACAGCTCGGTGCTCAGGCGAGCTTGTCGCTTCGTAATCGTCACGCGGGCAAGTCAATGAATGCCACGAGACCGTCGTGATTCGATTGGATCGATTGCTGCGAATCCTCAACTGGCTGAATGAGGGTCAAATGAGGGGAGACGGAAACAGGGCAGTCGCAGGCCCAAGGTCGGACAGGAGGAAGGCACAGAAAGGGTCAAAGATGGTCAAGAGACTCAAAAGAGGGCTAGACTATGAGACGGATGCACTAACAATTACAAGGCTGGGGGAGCACAGCCAAACCGATGAGACACGCGGGACATGCGAGAGATTGTGCAGTGCCCATTCAACAACCCCGGGCTGAACTCGGCATAGAAAAGAAGAGAGATATTCGAAACGTTGCCCCTTTGATCTTATCAGCACATATGGGACACCGGGAGACCGGCTGGAGTCAACCGGCATGTCGCATATGGATGTGATGTTTTGTATCCCTTTCCCTGTCAGAAATGTTCGAGCTCAAAAAGTTATTGCAGTGGCCCGCAGCACAGCGGAGGCACATCGCTTAAAAACACTATGCTCTAGATGTAAACGCCCACGTCGCCTACGCATGTCAGCTAGTTGGAGTCAATAGCGTGCAGGACCATGCTTGGCAATGAAGTCCGCAACAACAGCAGACATCACCAAAGTTGTCGTCGAATGTGATCGTCCATACCACAGTCATAACCCACAAAAGCAACGCCAGAAGCTCATACTTATCGATTCAGATAAAGAGCTGGTTTGGATGTCCCTTGCTGCTTTTTCTCGTCCTCTCAGTCCTACTACTTTCGGTTCATCGCGGGTCTAGATTCACAATGATCATACGTTTCTTCAAGAAAGCTTGCAAAGCTCATGATGGCACACAGTATCTTAACGGACTTACCTGCAGCTTGTGTAGCAACCGCCAACGCATCGTACATTGAATCAGCTTCTGTATGAGGGATAGGGCCTTAGAACCCTTGTTTACAGGAGATTGAGCTTCCGGGCATAAAAGGACGGCAGCTGCCAGAGATAGCCAGTCTCCCCGTCAAGCCGCTCCATCATTCTTCCATTGACGGCCTCAACTAGAACTTCGATCCGTTATCTTCCCCCGACTCAATATCGCAACCATGGTCGCCAGTCCCAAAGCTAAGGAGGCAACGCCGGCTCCCGCCTCACCACCGAAGGCGGCGGCGGCGGCAGGGGGGCCGCCAGCACCAATCTCGGCCCCGCTCACTGCTGAAGCAGCAGGCAACTTGGGCATTCTTCCTGCTTCCCACTGGCAACAAGCACAAGGTGAAGATGCCGCCGACGATACGGACGATACCGCCTCCACCATCGGCTCCCTTCTCTCCAGCACCGCTTCCCTCTCCCACAGCATCTTTGAGTATCGCAACATTCTCGGAAGAACGTATCACAGCGACGTTGGCAATGCTGAAGCATGGCAGCCCAATGACGCGCGTCATGCCGAAGCGATGGACATTTTCCATCACTTGAACACCCTCATCCTCTCCGGAAAGCTGTATACCGCCCCACTTCCAAACAAAATCCAGAAGGCCGTCGACATTGGAACTGGCACAGGCATTTGGGCTATCGACTTTGCCGACGAGTTCCCTGACGTCGAAGTGATCGGCACTGACGTCTCGCCCATTCAGCCTACCTGGGTTCCCCCCAATGTCAAGTTCGAAATCGATGACTTGAACCGTGAATGGACCTGGCCCGACAACACCTTCGATTACATCCATTCACGCAGTTTGATTGGCGTTGTCAATGATTGGGATGAGTTCTATCGCCAGGCTTTCCGTTGCTGCAAGCCGGGCGGTTTTGTTGAGGATGTCACCAACTCCGCCAGTATTTTCAGTGTCGATGGAACTGTGAAGGAGGGCAGTGCCATTGACCAGTGGGGGAAGGTCTTCATTGAGGGCGGAAACAAATTCGGAAGGACCTTCAAGATTATCGAGGATGACATCCACCGAAAGTGCATGGAGAAGGCTGGCTTCGTTGATATTGTCATCAAGGACATCCAGGTGCCTGTCGGCGCTTGGCCCAGAGACAAGACACAGCAGGAATTGGGCATCTGGGCCAAGATGGCGCTGGAATCGGATCTTGAAGGATACGTCAATTATATCTGGGGCGTCGTGCTGGGCTGGACTCCCAAGGAAATCAGCACTTACTGTGCTGCGTTCAGGAGAGAGCTGAAGAACACCAGAATCCACGGCTACTACACGACTCGCGTTGCGTACGCACGTAAGCCTGAGTAGTTTTAACAACGGCCTCAAACAGCAGTCGGAGAAAGAGTTGACATGGGCTTAAATGTGGGCGTGCTTGAGTTGTTGTTGGATGTCGGCAATACAGTCCAGTACTAGTTTGTTTGTTAGTTTGGCACCCCGAATAGATTCATACCAACCCGTCCTGAACGCCGTAATAGTACTTCGAAATGTATAATCATCAACTAAAAATAGATTATTAGAATCTGATTTGACATATTCATATCAATTTTAAGCCCTTGTAATCGAAGAAAACACATAAAGTTAATGTGGAAACGCCTGGACAAGTTGACCAGAGGTCTCGAGCTAACAAACTTTCCAGGGTTGTATTGTACGTACCGGATCGACGCATGGTAATGAGCTGGTGTAATAAAGAGAGATGGCCGGTAGGGTCAGTTTAGAAGTCGATGTTTCATTTGCAAGCCGTTGTCTACTAGACCAAAAATCGCCTATTCGGACAGTGCTGTGTCACTCGTGAAAAGAATGCCCGAGCGGGAGAAGGAACAACGTGCTCTCTTATCTCCAACGAATAGTAGTCCAAGATAAAGCACGAGGTGGTGGTACATGCGCCCGGTATGCATATCCTGCAGGGACTGAGGATCGTTTTATCTCTTAACGAAGCAGAAGCGAACGGTCCAGGCAGTGATGGAGGGCAGCGGGAGGCTTCGATTTGTTCTCGACTGTCTTTGCGCCGCTGAGCTGAGGCGAGAAGTAAATACCCAGGGCTAGCGGAGGCGGCTTTGGCGGCGGCGATCTTGCATGTGTGCAGGCAGTTCTGGCAGTCTTCCGTCGTGAGTCCCATCACAAGTCGCTTTGGCGGGCAATGCATTTCGATGTTTTCTGGAGTCTTCAAATTTCAAAGGCTGCGGGGAAATCCCCAGCAAGAGCTGTCACGCTCCGGTACGGCAACCCCGAACAAGCGAGTGTGGACCGGTACCATGTGGAGTTCATGACTCTGGCGGGACTGGGTTGGGGTTTCGATGTTCAAGTCATGGTGAATTTTCACCCCAGAGCTTCCCTGCTTGCCTTTGCTCGTGTTTGGAAAGCCACGAGAAACCTCCTGACACCTTAAACGGACCACATGTGCGCTCTCGACATCCATGTTCAGCCCAGGTAGTGTCTGATCAAGTGATAGTGGTTGGTGGTCACGCAGCGATTCTACAAGGCACTGGTTACGATTGATCACTTTGGGTTGTGTCGGAGCTGAGGTCAGACATGTCGTTGAGTTGTGCTCTTGGCCAGAGGCTTTTACAGAAAACTCGAATTACATTGGATAAATTCTCTTTACGTTGTCGTCAGCGCGCTCCTTTTGAACACAGCTTTTAAGTGCAGATGTTGTGTTTTCTGTTTTCGTTCTTCACGACGTGAACTCACTCAAATCCTTGCAAGTGACTGGATGTGGCCGGTATTCGAGCTTCTTTTCCTGGAAGCCCGCCATACATTTCATGAATCAAGTTCTCCTTTGTCGGCACAGATTACACGTCTGGAAATCTACATAGCTGTCCCTAAGCCGTGAAACCGAATGAATACATCTCTTTGAGCTACGAACAAGAGATCGATACTGGACGTCGATACATATATTGAGCACAAATTCCCCTCCGTTCCTGGACAGCTCCACTTCTTGCGGGTTTTATAGCTCATGCGACCCCCCTCCTGTAGGATCCACAAAACTTTCCCATAGATAACCCTGTATAATGCAGAAGGATGAGTCAGCATACATGTACAGAATACACATGGATATATCGCATTGTTATATATATGAGAAGAACCTATAATTATACCATTAACCGGTATATATATATATATAATAATAGGCGAAAAACTAGAGCGATATAGGGTTAAATTCGATAGGTATTACGTAGAGGTATGTATGTTGCGTTTAGTCGGATGTTAATTACCTCTACCTAACGTTAGTAAATTAAATATAGTCGATTTTAAACGCTTAGTAAAAATATCGGTATAATACTACCGTTTACAATCCCTCGGGTACACTTTTACGTATATAGCGGGAAGACCCCGAAATATATCGTAATCATCTAATTTAAGGCACTTTAGATACAACCTCTTTTGCGGGAGATATCCGAAATCTGTCAAGATTATACGATCTAGCGGATTCTGATGTAAATATTGCAAGAGAAGTTATGAAGGTTACCGGGTGGCGTATATACGTTGGGGATATACATGTACGTGGGTCTCGTGTATGTACATGGGTCTCGAATATGCGTTTATCCGTTTGTCTCGTACAACCCTAAGTACCTGCGACACCTGCACATGCGAGTCAGCGACATGTGCGACCCACAGGGGGGGTCACCGGAGCTGGTGTACGACTTCTTGCGACCTCGAAGATGGAATTGCGGGGATCAGTGATCAGACGCCAAGTGTCCAATCAAAACTCTCTTCCTTGCCAAGCACAGACACCCAGGTCCCTGCCCCGCTATGCACCAGCCTGACAAGAGCGACCCGACAGCGGGCACTTGGCAACCAGCCTTGTTCCCGCCTTCTCCCAAACGATAACGCAATCCAATCTGTCCAACCTGGCGACTTTGACAAACATCAACAACATCTGGACCGGTATTCGAAGGAATAAAGTCTGATGTCAACACAATCGACCCGGACAGCTGTCATTTCTACATCCACGATCGATTAGAGCTTTCATGGTTTCGCAGAATCTTCGCCGCTGCTCTCCGCCGAGCTACATTTGCTTCTTTCCCCGACACGCCTCAGTCCAAGCAACACTTTGCGCCAAGCTCGAAATCGCCAGTGCCGCCATACAAAACACCACCACAACCTCGCCATGCTCTCCGAGGTGATTGCTGGCTCCCTGGCGGAGCTCGCAAGTATGTATAGTCCTCCTGTTTGCGCCAATTTGGCTCCTACGGATCAATTCTAACGTAACTGTGTCCAGAGAGAGATGAAGAAGATCCTGGGGGTAGGCCAAACCATCTTAACACGCACAGCGCATCTACAGAGACTAACAAGATGCGACAACAGCCGACAACCCGACGAAGCAGGAGATGTACTCTGCAATGGCCATCTTCATCTTCATCCTGCTTCTCATGACGGCCTTCTTTACGAGTTATATCATGCAGGAGAGGAAGATTCAGGCTGTCCACGAAACCGTTGTGTCCATTTTTGCTGGTAAGGATGCTACTCCCACAACTGCTGTTGCCATACTCCCACTGACACAGACCTTTAACAGGTATGGTCGTTGGCCTTGTCATCCGAATCTCCGGCAGCGACAACATCCAAAGCTTGCTTAGCTTCAGTCCGCAAATCTTCTTCAACCTTCTGCTACCTCCGATTATCCTCTCGTCCGGCTACGAACTACACCAAGCGAACTTCTTTCGAAATATTGGCACAATCCTGACGTTTGCTTTTGCTGGCACGGCCATATCGGCTGTCGTCATCGGTGTGCTACTATGGTTGTATACCAGGATCCCGCTCGAAGGGCTGGAGGTGACCTTTAGAGAGGCAATTCAAGTTGGTGCGTCTTTGTCTGCCACGGACCCTGTCACGATCCTGGCCATCTTCAACTCCTTTAAGGTCGACCCGCAGCTATACACGGTTATCTTTGGCGAGTCGATCTTGAACGATGCCATTGCCATTGTTATTTTCGAGTCGGCGGCACATGCAGAAGGAAACGGCCAGAGAATCGGCGTAGTCAGTATCATCCATGGTATTTGGTATTTCTTGAAGGAGTTTTTCGGCAGCTTGGCAATTGGATCTGTTGTTGGCATATTGGCTGCCGTACTCCTCAAGTTTACCTACCTTAGGCGGTATCCTAAGATGGAGAGCTGCATGATTGTTCTGATTGCGTACTCGACCTATTTCTTTTCACAGGCCATCCAGATGTCCGGTAAGACCTGCCACTCCTTGTTTACATCTTTCGGGTACAAGTTCTAACTCTGCAACAGGCATTGTATCGCTGCTCTTCTGCGGCATCACACTTAAGCATTATGCCTATTTCAACATGTCGCGCCGGACTCAGCTGACCACCAAGTTCTTTTTCCAAGTCCTTGCGCAGCTATCTGAAAACTTCATCTTCATTTATCTCGGCTTGTCATTATTTACGGAGAAGAATTTGGTGTATCAGCCTCTTCTGATTATCGTAACTGTGTCATCGGTATGCGCAGCAAGATGGCTGGCAGTTTTCCCTCTGTCACGACTCATCAACTGGTTTATTCGATACAGGGCTCGGCGCCATGGCAGGGAGGCTGCTGACGTATTGCCTTACAACTATCAAGCGATGCTCTTCTGGGCAGGCTTGCGTGGTGCCGTCGGTGTCGCTCTTGCCGCGGCGTTTACTGGCAAAAGCAGGTTTGCCTTGCAAGCGACTGTGCTTGTCGTCGTTGTGCTTACCGTCATCATTTTCGGTGGAACCACCGCCCGCATGTTGGAGATTCTGGAGATCAAGACTGGTGTGGTAGAGGAAATTGACTCGGACGACGAATTCGATATCGAAGCCATCCACGGCGGGACTTGGCACAAGCGGTCAGGCACTGGCATCGGGTTCAGCGCCCCTCGTCGAGGCTCAACGGTGCCATTGGGGAACCTCGATTCGGAGAGGAACGGAAGTCCTGGTGGCAGTGGTGGCAGGAGCGGGTGGGCTTCTGGACACCGGTCCCCGAATCCCATGCCAAGAAGACAGTCGAGCCGTCTCGATGTCAAGAACGGCAACGACCTTGAGAGGGTGGATTTGCTGGGAGTCTCAGGGAACAACACAGACTCAGAGATTGGTAGTGACATCGACACATCAGATCTGCCACCACCGGCCCCCAGAAGGAGACCGAGTCCGATACCAGGAGGTGGAGATGCTGATCTTGAAGCCGGACCTGGCGAGCGTGGGAGCGGGTGGAACCGATCAACTTCTAACAACGAAGGTGGTCAGGGTCTCAGTGCCACAGCTGCTATTCGACAGCTCTTTAGCAGCGAGGATCCGTCGGCGCTGTTTAGACAGTTCGACGAGAATTATATAAAACCGAAACTCTTATTAGACGGAGGAACTGGAAGGGGAGGGCACGGTGGTCCCTCGGGGTCTGGCTAGGAGCGCAAGACCGGGCTAAAATATCTCTGGAATTCTCACAGCGAATAAAACATATTGTTCTCTACTCGTTGTGTAGTGACCCTTTTGGTCGAGTACGCCAGTGTCTCAGCATCCCTGGTTCTCGAGGGCACAAAGAGTATAGGAGTTGCTCAGTACACTCCGACCTAGGTCGCGACGACGCTTCAGAAAGAATGGCAGTGCCCTCTCCTCTCGGCTTTAAGCTAGGCTGGAGTTGTCTTTGTCTGGAAATACGCCTTGTATAAATTTTGTAAATCCAGACTGCGCCGTTGGGATGCGCAAGCAGTCTGACGAGGCTCGAACCCCTGAACACCTGAAAGAACATGGCCACGGCGTGTAAGTAACTATACGACTAGCCAATCAAAGTCGCGGATTCTATCCCTTAGTAGCTGCAACTATTTAGGATCCGCAATTATACAAACTGCGCCGTTGCCAATTCCGTGCCCGATAAACTTCAGAAGATTTTACAGTTGGTGATTGACATATGACTCCTTTACTAGCAGGATTCTCCCTGAACGTCCGTTTCAAATAGCCTGGCCGCGCGTTGCGGTTCCAACCGACTCATCGAGGAGACGCTCGGAAAGATTTGGAACCTGCACTGCCTCGTTTCCAAGAAATATCCAACGGCCAATAGAAGTCGATTTCGGCATGTCAAAGGATCAACACCAGCTTGAGAGTCTTCTCCCATCCTCGGTACACGGAACTAAAGACTTCGGACGCGACGCTCCACAGGTTTGGACTCGACGCTTGTTGCCCCTGCCTGTGGCGGAGCTTCTTGTGCCCTCTTTCTAGTCACTGCCTCTCTGCCAAAAGCAAGACTAAAGCGAAAAGTGAGAGTACATTTTCCCGAAAAGATGCACCAGAAGATTTCAATGACACTCGCGGCCAACAAAGTGACATGACATGCTTGGAATGCGGCTCACGGGTGACGTTGACGTTCTCTGCAAGGCGGGCGGGCCGTTCTTGGTGCGCCTTGCAGCCCCCCTGCTGTTTTGTGCATTTTCGGTGGATCCTGGTCACATTCCTCAGCCTGCAGGGGCAGCACGGCAGGGAACTCCAGCCCTGTTGGAGGAGCCACGGCCGGGGGAGTGGAGCGCGGGGTTCCTGCCCACTTACTTGTAAACATGGAGCCCGTGGCCCGGATGGAATTCCCGGTCCACTTGGCGTTTGGTCATCAGGGCGGATTCAGGGAAGAGCAGGGGGCGGCGGGGCAGCATCTTGGGCTTCCATCTGATCTTCTGGACTTCTTTCTTCTCTCATGACTCCCTTTCCATTCTTCTTCTTTGCTTGTCGGAAACCTGCGTAGGTCGGATATAGATGGTCTTCTGTTCATCGTTCCCAACACGAACTGGAAGCTACTTTACCTCAAACGCGAGATCAAGTTTACACGCAGTCCCTGCGCCTATCAGGATTACATCACCCCACGAAACTTATCAGATTTCACCTATCGATATCTACAGGAGAAGTTTCACCCATCGTGCGAACCAGACAAAGCAATACCGCGTCAGAGAGATACCTAGCTTTTCAGCAGGGATCCGTTAAGCCAGTACCCGAGACAACTTTACCACGAAACCTCCGAATCTACGATGCTCGACGAAAACTTTCCCACCTTCCGCTCTCGCCCGTCCCCGGACAACCCACTCTCTTCCATCCTCTACTTCACCCAGAACGGCGCCGACCCCACCCCCGAGTACATCCTCCGGCGGGCCGACCCGGCCCTCCCGTCCTCGCGCAACAAGTACGCCGCCGCCCTCTGCGGACCCTTGAACGCCGACGTCGTCTACGCCGAAGTCCTCGTCACCCCAGAATGGTCGCAGCCCACGGTCTCGGGCGCCGAGATGCGCGCCCAGGCGCTGAACGGCGCACCGCCTGCCCCCGCGACGGCGCTGGTCCCGGAGGCCTTTGCCATCCAGCTGTACAACCCGGACTCGACCGTCGCGATCAAGATGGTGCCGGGCACGTGGAACAAGACTGACTCGTGGGAGTTTGAGCTGCCGGTCCAGACGTTCAAGCAGCCCTCGGCCAGCGAGCTTGACAGGGAGAACGGAGGACTGCCGCCGCCGGATTTGATGCCGAGGGTCATGTTCAGGTGGAAGAAGGACAGCAAGCTGAGCAAGGACATGACGTGCTACATGTGCGGAAAGAACCTGGGAGGGAGGAGGAATAAAGAGCCGGATATTACTCTTGCCATGTTCAAGAATACGACGCGCAGAGATGGGGAGAGCGTGGTCACTGTCTACCAGCCGAATCTGCACCGAGTGGAAGTGGAGGATCGGAAGGGGCTGGAGCTGGTACTGCTGTTAGGAGCCGAGGTGATCAAGGACTTGTATCTGTCGCCGAAGGTCGATGTGTTCAATGTCGTCGGAGGAGGATCTCCCGTCGGAGTTGCGGGGAGGAGGAAGAACTCGAAGCCTACCAGCACGCCACCAGGAATTCCAATCATGTCTGGTGCCGTGGCGACTAATGGCGGGCCAGCAGGGGCGGGAGGACAATTCATTGCTGCGAACGCGATCCGACATCCAGACACTCTACCCGTCAGTGCTTCAGGTGCGGCAAAACCTGCGTCATCAAAGGCAGATATCGATGCCGAAACGCAACGACTGAAAGCAATGGTTGAGCGCGAGGAGCACGAGCGACAAAAGCGGGAAAGACAAGAGCGGGAGAAGCGCGAGCAAGAAGAGCAACAACGCATCAAGAGGATGCTCGAAGAGGAAGAACAGCGCGAACGTCAACGAAGAGAGGCAGAGATAGCGGCCGAAACGGAACGGCTGCGCAGAGAATACGGAATGGAAGGGCAGGAACTCCCGTCGATCGTCCACTCCCCTCCAGCTCCTCAGAATGGAGGGACGTTTAGCAGCCCTGCCCTCCCGCCACGGCAAACCTTCCAAAACACACAATCACCGCAGCACCTCTCCCAACAGCCAAGCCAGGGCCAGCTGTCACCGACCACCACATGGGGCGCTACACCCTCTCTACCTCCGCGGCCCCTTAGTGCTGGTCCGCCGGGGACTCATCATGAGAGCGGCAGTCAGAGCAGCAGCAGGCCGGGTCCGTTCCACTGTGATAAGCTGAACAAGGTGTGGAACGGCGTCGTGGTGCCAGCTCTTGATCGTGGTTCTGGAACTCCAGGACCTGGTAGCTCGGGGAGGAGGCGCAGTAGTGGTGCGCCGTACTTGTCAACGGATCAAAATGGCAGTGGCAGGTATGGGTATAGCCAGAGTTCTGTTGGTCTGTCTGGCGGGAATGGGAGCTCGAGTGCTAGGGATAGGGAGAGGGAAAGGGACAGAGAAGAAAGGAACAGGAAGATTGCGAAGAAGAAGAGTACGCATTGGTAGACATCTTTTGGAGGGGTGTTGATATGGGGGGGGGGGGGGGGGGGGGGGGGGGGGGGGGGGGGGGGGGGGGGTTGGTGG
>RAPC01000086.1:65150-128802 GCA_009806235.1 Neurospora sp. CHS-2018c | reverse complement strand
GGTGGGGGGGGGGGGGGGGGGGGGGGGGGGGGGGGGGGGGGGGGGGGGGGGGGGGGGGGGGGGGGGGGGGGGGGGGCTTGAGAGCATATGGGAGGTGGCTCATATTTGCATTATCTCATTTGAAAGGAGTTGGTTGGCGTACTGTAGCATATTTCACCTATTTAGACAATGGGCTGGCGCTTTGAGGAGGAATCTGTTCACTAAGGAGTTAAGATGATTATGCCTTGACGGAATGCAGATACTGTTAAATAGATCAATTTGAAATGTGTAGTGGTGGCATTGCTTGTCAGAATCGCTTCAGTGACTAACTATGACACTATGACTAGAAGTAAACCTCAGATCGCAAGGTCTTTGAGCCGCTACTCCTTAAAACATTCTTAACTCTTTCCCCACAGATGTACACTCCGGGTGAGCCCGGCCTTGGGGTCAATCAGAAACCTGGATGGAGGTGAAACACCTTGCCGACTCTTTAGCTAAGGGGACGTCTGATCAAAGCTTCATACCAGCAACCGGGCTGTTTCATGATATGCACAATGGTGCAATGGCTTCTATGGAGGCTGCTGGTAGGTTTTCCGTTCTTCTTTTGGTAGGATGGCCTGGTGAACAGTGCCGTGCTCTCAAGTCTCTTTTTTGAGGCAATGGACGACTTGAGGCAGTTGACTTGTTGAAGCGATTCATAACCCTGCTAAAAATTTCAAGGTACTCTACGGGAGAAGCATAGGAATGGAGGATACCCAGCCCCGGGTCAAGGCTACCTGTACCGCCGCAACTGAGTAGATCAAGAGAAAGCTTTCTGCTTGCGTCAACTATGGGAGCATATATGTAAAAGGAAACCCCCACATTCATCCCATCTCATTGCCATGTCCGTCCCATATCTCTCGAACCTACCCGTCCCGCTGCCCGCACGTCCAAGTCCCTGCCTCCATGCTTCTACTTATCTTTCCCATGCTTCCCCAGCCGCAACCACTGAGGCGGGTAGTAGCTTGTTTTCCGCTGCGGCAACGTGGTGACAGGGGATGAATGGGGGTTTGTTCTTTTAGCTTTGGCAATTTTGGAGGGCAGGAGGGGAAGCTGAGGAAGCGAGGGATAAGAACACGAGGGGCTGATTGACAGGCGGGGGAGTTGGTTCTTTATATAGGCATCTAGTTCATGATCATGGTGGTCATGACAGCAACGATCTGCACTTTAGAGGAAGGAAGCTCTCCGATAGTCCAGTTGTTCAAAAGTGGGTAAGGCTGTCGTTCTTTGAAGCCTCAAAGACATGATATATTGCCCGTGATTCCCATAAAGCCATTCTGGCTTGGATTAGGGATCCCAACCATAATGCTCAGGCCGCAACGTCATCGGGCACAACCAGAACGGCAGAAACTACGAGCAAAGAGACAAGAGACATGGGAAGATAATATCCCGCCGTCGCCGTCATGCCACACAACGTTGTGTTCGACTCATGGAGCTATAGTAAGTTAACGGATATTGGCAGCCCGACTACGACAGAAAGGGTGGGATCGTTTTGCTCGGATTTCTGGGTCATGATTAATTCAATGGGACTCTCCAGTCATGTCGCTTTTAAGCAGCTGGGCAAAGGTCTCCCAAGCTCATGAAATCAAGTTTTTGATATACGCCGAGCAAAACAAGAAGACTTGGAAGTTAGGTTTAGGTCTTGAGCGATATACGCACCTCACAAAAGATGAGGAACGGAAATGCCGAGTGATATTATGTGCCTGATAAAAGGGGGGAACTGGAAGAAAAGTTTCGATTCGACGTTGCTTGTGCCTGGACAAATGAGAAGAGCCCACAAGCTGATGCAGTAGCAAAATTGCCCTCCCTTTCGGACTCCTCCCGTAATGGGATTTATGTGGGATGGTATTCCCAGCTTCAGTGCCCCCGTCGAGCCCGTCCAAGCCAGCCTGCCCACGTCACCATCACTGGGCCACTGGCAGACTGGAAGACTAGCTGTGCCCCTGACAGGAACGGAACGCCTGACAGAAGCTTCCGCCGTCCAGCGCGTCCGACGTGGTAACCTCGACCACTGCCGTGCACTGCAAGGCAGAGCCGGGAGAGCAGCAGAGAGAGAGCAAACAGGATTCAAGATTCGAGATCAGGGGGGAGAAAAGAGTGGGGTGCAGAGGTAAGGTCAGGTACCTGTGAGAAACGTCCAGTACGGAGCAATATCCGGACAGCCCAAGAGCATTGCACAGTGCACCATTACCATTCCCATAGAGGTCGTACCTTTGTACCCTGCAGTGAGTGAGGTTTTTGGTCAACGACCGGGCGGCGCACAATGCCCAAAAGCCAACCAAAAGACTTTGAGGACCGCCGACTGAGAGCGACTTGAACGATTTGACCATCTTTGGGGGCTAGTAACCGTTTGGGCAATAAATGGGGCCATCACTCGATCGGCCACCCGCCAGACACGTTGCGGCCACTTGGCCTGACTGGTCGACCTGGCCAAGAGCTGGCCGAGAACTGGGACAGGCGAGCGGCTAGCAGCTGCGGGCGGGCAATACTGTAGGCCACCCGAAATGCTGTTACTGTGCACACCACAAGCACCTGCCGCCCGAAGAACCTCACAACGTTGTGGAAGAGACGCCAGCACGCCCGCAATCAATACAACAGCGCCCGGGCGCCAGTCTTGACTGCCCGTGAAGCCCAGACGGTGCAGGAATGGAAAGGAAGACAGTGGCAGAGAGAGCAAGTTCGTGATCTCCACACCAACACTGCACCACCGCACCTGCACCACGCACCCAAGCACGCAGGCACTGCACCGCAACGGCATTCAATCACTGCACTCAACTCAACATTTGCATCTGGACCAAAACATCCACAACAATCGATCCAACTCCACCACCGCGACAAGGACATTCAAGAGTCGTTGCACTGTCCAGGCCACATCCCACTGTCACCACCGACCGGTCCTTCCCGTCTCTCCCTAGCCCATTGTCTAGCGGGAGGTGTCTGTCATCCGTTTACCTCTCGCCTACCTCTACCTCTAGCCGAACTCCATCCGGCCGATTTCATCACTTCACGACACGGGAACCTGACCGACCGACGAGACGACAAGTTGCTTGTCAGTCAGACTCGATCCAAACCCGCCTCCCGCTTCTCGTACCCGACGCTTGCTGTTGCTCCCACCGCCGTAATTCTCGCCAAACATTGCCCGCTGCTTGTTGCACGATCCGGCCAACGTCTTTTTACTGCAACCAGCCAAGCTTGGAAAGCCCACCGCTGTTGGCCTAGTGGCAGCTCTACCCGCCCACTCGCGCCTTCTCCTCCATCCTACTCGTCGCTGAACCGCTCTTGCGCTTCCAGTCGCTGGGAATTGAGGCGCTCCTCTTCGTTTGTCGACACCAGTAGGGCCCTCCGCTCTTCTTTCCCCCGCATGTCGATCCGGACGACGCAGCGCCCATCGCTGATTCCCGCCTCTCCGTCCTCGAGCCTCCCATAAAGAACGACTTTCGGGTTTTTTGGTCTCCTGCCGCCGCAGCCCCGGCTGTGGAGGCCCGGCAATTCGCGAACATGAACTTCGACTCGGGCACCGCGTACGCTGAGTCGGACGCCGACGACGAGTATGAGCGCGATATTCACGGAAGCTCCCCTATCGATCACACCGACGTCGAACACTCACCCATCGACTCTGGCCCCCCCTCGGCCGAACACACCCCTACAACCTACGGCTACCGAAATAGTGCAGATAGACACATAGAAACCTTGATTTCCGACTGGTCTGCCGATGACTGCGCCGACTTCATTGCCTCGATTGGGCTACAGCAATACGCAGATAGATTCATAGGTCCGTTGCGATTACATGAGCAAAAGGTTGCATAT
The DNA here is from genome assembly GCA_009806235.1 of Neurospora sp. CHS-2018c. NCBI lineage: Eukaryota > Fungi > Ascomycota > Sordariomycetes > Sordariales > Sordariaceae > Neurospora > Neurospora sp. CHS-2018c. The sequence continues at coordinate 124,977 of RAPC01000086.1, read as the reverse complement.
GGCTTTGACTTCCGCTAACTCCACGCACAGAAAACGAAATTGTGGGAGAGGCCCTGGTCGCGTTACAACATGATGATCTCAAGTCGATGGGCATTACTAGTGTTGGCCACCGCTTGATTATTCTGAAATCCGTCTACGATGTGAAGAAGGCTCAGGATGTCCCTATCGAGGACGACCACTACATGCCTCTTAGTACGTGTCGCGCCCCCTTACCTTGTGCAGTTTTCGCGTGCTAACAAACCGAACTTCTAAAGCCGCCGCGACCGAAGCGCTATCGGCAAACGCCACCCTCAACGACATTAAGCATCTCGCTGAGCAGTTGCGTTTGAGAGACGAGCGCATGAGCCTCTTTGAGCAAGACCTGCGCCGGTTAACCGAAGACTTTAGGAGGTTACGGGAAGATATGCTACCGGCATTGCGACTCGCCAAGGATGCTCAGCAACCGCTACCGAGCGGACCGTCTTACGAATCTACTTTGTCACCGCCAGCTCCAGCCTCGTCGGCAGGTAGCCAGCCGAGTGCCGGGCTAAGTCGGCAATATTCTACCAAGAGGATCATGCTTGGGACAACGCCGAAAGCAGTCTCCCCGTCCCATCTTCAGACTTCCCACGGCCCGACATACGACTCTTCTGCAACTAGTAGAGGTATGCTGTCGTCGTCTCATCTTGGCGCCATGAACGGGTCTAGTGCGAACACTACCTCCGGTGGTTATCCGTCACCGAACATGCCATCGCCTACCTCTCCGCCCACCACCAACATGTCAGGCACTACTCTTGATCCCAGATCTTATCGCGGTGACAATCAACCCCCATCATCGAGCCGGTCCACATTTGGCGATAACGATCACTACGGTTCTCAAGACAAACAACCCGTGTCCGCTCCCCGCAGAGGACAGACGCCGGCACCTGACACCCCTGGTTCCGCGAGCAACGCGTCCGTCGAGATCTTCAAGTCGTTCAGGGTTAGTATGGATGACCCTTGCTACAAGGTTCTTCCGGCAGCGCTCAAAAAGTACCAAATCAACGCTCCATGGGATCAGTACGCTCTGTATATTGTATATGGCGATCAAGAACGGTGTCTAGGACTGGATGAGAAGCCTCTCATATTGTTCAAGCAACTGGACAAGGAAGGGAAGAAGCCCATGTTTATGCTCAGGAAGACGAACAACGCTCCAGCTGAGGAACAACCCGGGAGCGCAGGACTATCGGCTGCGGCTCGCGGGGCGACGGCCGTTTACGATCCACCGGGAGGTATCATATAAGTGGATAGTTGGGAGAGCGTAAGAGGGACTGCGAGGATGCTGGGTCGGTCAACCTATTTTCGTCCGTCCACTATCCGAGCCGAACTGTCAGGGTGCCTGTCTGGGTTGCACAGCTTTTGCATAGCGTGACGGAGGATTATGCTGTGAAGGAAGCCCTGGTATAACTGGAGGTCCGTTGCTCGAGTGGGAATGTCCATGAGAAGAAGAAGAGAAGGCTGAGTCGAGGTTCAACGGTTCAGTGTCGCATGACCGGCTGGCCAGTTCCGTCAGGTTAGCTCCTATCTGGTCTGGAATGGGCGGCTTAATTGCTGAGCGGGTGGAAAGGCAACAGTTAACATGTACCCCAACCAACCCAAAGAATGCTTGTGTATGAGGATGGTAAACCAGTTAACCTTAGCCTGTGTTGTGTATCTTTCCTATTTAATTCACTGGTGGGCGGCATGGCAACGGGTTGGAGAAAATAACTGACTGCGCAACGGGGAAAACCGGGGAAGGAGGCGATTTTTTCGTAAACTCAATCTCATCCGAAAGTGTGGTCCACAACTTTGAAGAACAACACGTTTTGGTATCAATGTGCTTGGAACATCTGGTTGAAGGATCAAGAGGAGGAGGAGACCGAGGAGGGAACCGGGAAGGGAATAGGGGTCAAGTGGTGGGATAAGAAAACTTTCGAACTTCTTGTGTTATTTATTTATCATTTTAGGTGAAGAGATTACAAACTCTTTGGTGCTTGAAGACTCTCTAGGACTGTGGCATTTATGTGCTGGTGATGTTTATCTTCGACTGGTTAGGGCTTTCATGCCGTTGTCTCAACATCCAACTCCGTCCTGAGTGGAGATCATTGTTCCATACCTCTACGCTGCTCAACATGTTCAAGAGACACATCGTCAAGACCAAGAACCTCAGATATTATAGTCTAAACAACGAGAACATACATATCTCTAAATTATGAAATCGACAACAACCAAGTTTTCTCTATTTTTGCCCAACCTCGGATTTCATGACACGCATATTATATCCCCTAAATTACCCTCCCCTAACCCATCCCCCATCATCTACACCGTCCACCATCCATCCCCTCCAAACTCGACAACCCTCACGACTCGGTCTAGAGTCTAGTAAAGCGCATTCCCAGCCTTAATGAATAAACTGAAAATCGCTCCCAACCCCGCCATCCACACCAAGCTGCGCACAGGCGCAAACTTGCGGTTATCCTGCAAGAAGACATACACAAAGTTGTACACCAGCCTGCTGCCCAGGTAGAACAGCGAGAGCTTGTTGAGCGTCTCCACGGGCACCTTGGCGGCGTTGGCGGCCACGACGCCGGCCGCGTAAAGGCCGATGGTCTCGAGGCCGTTGTTGGTGGCTGCCTTGGCGCGCAGGATGCGGTTTACCTGCTGCTTGGAGAGGGTGGTGTCCTTGGCGAGGTGCTCTTCTGTTTTGCGGGGGCTGTGGTTGAGGGAGGGGGGGTTAGTGGTTTTGTGGTGATGGTGATGTTGGTTGTGGGGGATGGGTGGTGGTTATGAAGGGGAAGGCGGGAGATGGAACGGATGGGGGTGAGATGATGGAGGGACGGGACGGGAACTTACTTGGCCAAATCATAGTTCTTGCCGGCAGCGAAGCTGGCGTAGAAGTTTGGGAGGAGGGCGATCACGAAGGCCGCGGGGATCTGGTAGCTCGTGTCAGTGATTCTGTTTCGTTAAGATTGATGATTTGTGTTTCTCCTTCTTCTTGTCTCGCATGTGTGTCTTGTGCCTCAAGAAATTAAAGTGTGAAGACAACCGCATGTTGGTGTCTCTTCACATGTCATGAGATAAGGTAGGCACATACCGAGTGGAGAGACCAGTTGGACGAAAGATCAAGGAAGGAAGCCATTGTGATGGATTGTTGACAAGGTAATCTCGAATTGGTGTGGTGTTTACAACTTGTGGTGGTGTCTTTTGAAAGTGTGATGCAGTGAAGTACTACGAAAAATATGTTCAGATAATCGAGAGGACAGAAGCACTTTTATATTATACCTCGGACCTTGCAGTGAGGAGGGGTTCACGATCGAACAGCGTTGATGGCGGAAGAAGCTTGTGTGGGGCGACCCACACCTTGACAGGGCCCGGTACAAGGGGAACTTCCTGAAGGAAGAAGGATTGATCCACTCGGTCCCCATACCCCTGCGGCCCAGAATAGCTCCCTTCCCTTCTTTCGACTGCTTGCTCCCGTCCTCCCGCCCCATGCGCCTCATGAGCCACTCCAAATCCACCGGGTACCGACTGATGAGACACAGCCTGAGATCAGTAAACAGTAATCGTAGGCGCTGTGCTGAAACATTTGCCTGATGCAGAGTCTCCCCTGAATTAGACTTTGAGATGTGGCGCGGGAACAAGCCTGCTATCATGCTGGATGGAGGTGTATCTAAAAGGCACGGATGATTACAGAACCAAACTTCTTGGGACGAGTATTACATACCGGATTTTATGGACTCCACGGCACTATCAACAGGCGATGCGCAAGACATCTGGATTACTGAACAAATAATGAGTCCGACACAGCCTCGATCGCCATATAGCACATCAGCCTTGTTATATGGCAGTTGTCCCGAGAAACATCATCTCCACTTAGTTCTCTCTTCGCAAAGTTTCATGAACCGAATCCGCTTTTATTTCTCTACCAACAAACAAATTTTGAAAACATACGCGGCGTGGCGTGTCCGTCTTGGATATAAGCCTGGGGAGACAGACACGCATCAACTTCACCGAACATCCTCTCTTCTGCCCTCTCCTCATTCTGTAGCTTCCCCATCTTGTCATCAACCTTTTCCCTCCCTCCGCCCTTCCTTCTTTTCTTGCTTCGCCCATCTCCTTCTATCACTGAGATAGAATAGGTATCCGTACGTTCCACGTCTTTGAGGAAAATGATGCGCCCATGTAAAAAGAAAAGGCATGGAAAATAACACCCATTTGGTAATACCTATAACCCCTTTCTGAATTTGCGCAAACGTAGATGTGAGCAAAGTAGAAGAAAACCCAGGTAAATTTGCGGCGAGAATTCTCTTACTGCATTGGAGGACATTGCCTATCCAAAGCAGGGACTAGATCGCGCGTGGGGTAACTGAGTCGTGTGATCGCTTGTGACTCCTTTGAGGGTGGAATGATTCTCTTCAAAGTCATTGGGGCTGGCAAAACGTGAGTAGGGCAACATGAAGCCATGCACCATGCTTTTCGGAAGAGGCTTTCCGGCGACCGTGAAAAGCTGACGGGATGTCGTCTAGTGTACAATTAGTAGGCACGGTTGGTGCCACGACGGCCCTTGCTGGGGAGAGTGACGGTCGTCCAGCCGTCATCTTCCTCGGCGGCAGCGGGAGTAGCGGGAGCCTGCTCCGCGTCGGCAGCCGGGGCAGCCTGGGCGGGCTGGGCGGCAGGAGCACCACCGTTCGCACGAGGGCCGCGGCCAGAGTCGCTGCGAGGAGCGCGAGGAGCGCGATCAGCGGGGGCACGGTCGTTGCGGCGAGGTCCACCAGGAGCGGCACCAGCACGAGATTCCCTAGGAGCAGAGCGCCAGTTACCGCTCTCGGTGGCTCTAGTCTTAGGAGCCTCGCGGGGCTCACGGGGCTCGCGGGGCTCACGGGGCTCACGGGGCTCACGAGGCTCACGGGGCTCACGGGTCTTGACGGGGAGCTTCTGATCGGCAGCTTCACCATCGGCGGGAGCAGTACCGGGAGACTTGACCTCCTCCTCAGCGGCGGGGGCGGGAGCCTCAACGGGCTTCTCAGCCTCAGCCTTCGCGGCCGCGGCATCCGCTTCAGCCTTCTCAGCCTCGGCCTTAGCAGCGGCCTCCTTAGCAAGACGCTTCTCCTCCTTGGCCTTCTCGTCAGCCTCCTTCTTCTCCTTGAGGGCCTGAAGGCGCTTCTCCTCGATCTCGCGTTCGCGGGCGGCAGTATCGATGGGGCGAGCGGCACCGAAGGGGCTGGCCTTCGAGTCAGTCGAAGCGGTCGATCCGGCCTCGGGGGCTTCCGAAACGGTTCTCTTGGTGAGGTTCAGCTTAGGGCGACCGACAGGAAGGGCAGCCGAGGGCGCGGGAGAGTTGGGGACGCTTCCTTCACGAGACTCGGTAGCAGGGCGCATGCTGCTGCGCCATTGGTTGTCCTTCTCAGCGGCAGTAGGAGCGCGCTCGGGACGGTCGCCGAACTCGCGGCGGGGAGGACGGGAAGTATCTTGACGACCCTCACCAGGGCCCCAAGCAGCGGGGGAAGCCCTCCTATCATTGCGGAAACCCTCGCCACGGGCCTCAAGGGGACGCGAGCGAGAGGAGTCCCTGATTTGCTCAGTGGGCTCCGCGGGGGCGAGGGGACCACGCCTTTCCCAGTTGCCGAAATCGCGGACCTTGCCATCGTCGGCAGGGGCAAACTCTCTGGGGGCTCTGCGCTCGCCAAAGTCACGTTGGGGACGGTCACGTCCGGGCAAGTCAGGAAGGGGTCCTCTGCGCTCCCAGGTAGGGAGGTCACGGCTCGACTCGCCCCTGTCGCTGTAACCCTGCTTGGCTGCGAGGTTGTCAATACCACAATCAGGCACAACGGATTCATATATGGGAACACATACGGGGATCGGCAATCTTGATGCGGATGCTGCGACCGTCAAAGGTCTCTCCATCACGGGTCAAGGCAGTCTTGAGACCCTCGACATCCTTGAACTCGGCATAGGCGAAACCCTTGGGGCGCTGAGTCTCGCGATCCTCAATGATGCGGACGTTCACGACATCGCAGCCCTCAAAGAACTCGGTAACGGACTCGGCGGTTGCATTGTAAGAAAGGTTGCCGAGATGGGCGGTGAAAGGGGGTCTGGTAGGAAGCTGGGCCGGGCTGATGTTGTCGCGGATGGAGGAATAACCTGTCATAAACTCTTAAGGTCAACACAGGGTCAAGCCGACTAGTTGTTGGGAAGTTGACGAACCGCGGTCAGCATAGGAAGAGCCACCACCATAGGTGGAGGGGCCGCGACGCTCAGAGGGAGGGAGAGGCTGGGTGCCGGAGGCTAGACGGTATGTTAGCGAAACAATATCAAAAGACGACGGAGAAGGCGTTGCTTACCATAGGTGTCCTCGACCTCATCAGCCCAAGAGCCGCCGAAAGCTGTACGATGTGTCAGTCATGTATCTCATCAAGCGACAGGAACGGGGTTGACATGACCACCCTGCTAGGCGGGTCGGTGCCTTGGGGTAGAGGGGGAGGGGTGAACTCACAGGGTTCGTTCAAAAATTCGCCCAGAGAAAGCTTCTGGACTTCCTTCTTCTTGGGAGCTGTTGCAAACCCGAATCAGCATGTGACGCCAGCGAGAAGACGGTAGGACGGTAGCGTCATGGAGGGGCGCGAGGTATGGTAGGTTGGGTTTGGAGAGTTGTCGACGGAGTCATGGGGACAGTGATGGTGACGGTGATGATGATGTCGTCGACGGTTGGTGGTGCTCACCCATGATTGCGGTTTTTTGAAAGGCCTACGTGCGACAGACGATGGTCGCAAGCGTAGACGAGGGGGTGGTTTGCCGCAGAGGAGTAGTCTAGCCGGCGAGTTGATGGTAATGGCCTCGAAGTGATCCGAGAGCGATGGAGGAGGAGTGTCGAGTACCGTTGAGAGGATGCAGCTGGTGGTACCGACAAAGTGGAAGGGAAGGACGAATGGTAGACGAGGATGGGGGGGTCGCCGTTGGTTCCGTCGTGATTTCCCAAGTGGATTCAGGATTCGGCGTTGCGGGCAGGACGACAAAAAATTCGTCTTTTGATAGAAGGTGGAATCCAGTGGAGGGTTAACATTTTTTTTGCTCGGCATTGAGTGGGCAGGTGGGCTGCGTGGGCAGCTGGTGGGTGAATGTGGGAAAGTGCGTAAGGGTGGGCGTGCGCTAGTCCGTATGTGGCTTAGCGCAAGTCTACTTCAGCACCTCCACCTTCTCGACTTTAACTTTGAGCCCTTGAAAAGTTGCGCGCTAGCAGAGGGTTCAGTGGGTATTCTTGCACGCAGAGAGCCCTGGTGCCGCTTTTGGTGCTGCCCGCCGACCTTTCTCTCGCACCCCTCTCTGCGGGCCGTCATTCTGGGCTGGCTCCCCGCTATCGCTGCCCTGTGCCCTGTGCCTTCCACTTGTTGCTCCCCCTCATATCCTCGAGCCCGATCCCTTCTCCAAAGTTAAATCTCCAACTCCCGTCCCGCCTTGATAGTAGAGACTCCAAGGCTGGGTTTCAGTAACGAATAACCCAAGCATACACAATACTACCGTACCAGATGCGCCCTGGGTGAAGCCCAATTCTTTTTTTGGGTAGTTCACGCACCTGACAGGTTTAAGCCATCATCCGAGGTTCACAGGACTCGGCAAATCAGACTAAAAGAGAAACGGACTCGAGGAGTCCTGTCCCCTGACTGAAATGAAGAGAGTTGAGGTTCCTGTCCCCGACAAGGTGTTGGGCGACAATATAAACAGTGCACAGATGCCGACTCTTTCAGATAATGCGCCCAAAGAACAGATGGGTGATCAGGCTCCTTCCTTCTCTAACACACGGCCGAATCCAGTCCTTGGCCCTGCATTGAAACTTGGAGCCGGTGTGGGTGAGTTGAACCCAAAGCTACTTGACTTCTTTACAGCCGATGGACTGATACTGCGTGTTTAGGAACGCTGGGTCTCCTTACCGGAGCTGCAGCCGGCATTATTCGTTCAGCGCCCCCTGGATTGTATGCAGCTACAACTGGTATTCAGTGGTTTGTCCTGAGTTCCAGTTTCTGGGGTGCGTATTTCTATACCTCTGTATATCCAATCTTATGTGTGCTATGGTACTGACCCTGTCCAGGCTCTCGTCAGTTTGCTCTCAATTCTCTGGCAAAAGGCACCGATACTTCCCCTTCAAGGGACAATCTCATAGCAACTAGCTCCGCTGGTGCATTTTCGGGAGCAACGGCGGGCTTACTTCGTAAGTTGGAGAGTAGAAGTCTTCCGAGGTGCGGCAACCTAGCTAATACATATCCCAGGCGGACCGAGAAACATCCTACCGGGTGCCGTCGTCTTTTCACTGCTCGGCCTAGGTGGCGCGGCTCTTCAAAACAAACTCAAGTCGAGGGAGCAGTCTGAGAGTTGGTTCCGCAAAGTTATTGACGGAAAATGGAGCCCCATCACCCGGATTACTAACGAGGATTGGGAGAGGATGCTTGAGGAGAAGCTGCTGCGAGTTGAGACAGAAATTGCCGTCTTGGATGACTCGATCGAAGAACTGCGCAAGAACGAAAAGCAGACCTAGTTGCCGTGGTGTGCTTTGTACCATCGAGGATGATCGTAGAACCAACAGCTCTGATGGTTCGTAGCCATGCCCAACAGCAGCTAGACCGATTCAATCGACGTCCTATTCACCAGTTCAAATTTCTTACACATTTCGAGAGAGTCTGAATGTTTATCCTGTGTTTATGTGGTCCAAGCTTTCAGGGGAAGTTTTTGGCATTTGGGGATTCATAGAGGTAACCTTCAGCAACATGGGGCCAGGACTCCCCGGAATACCCCCATATGTGGTAGGCAGGGCAAAGTTGCCTTGAGCATATAGAGCATAGACATCCTCCGTTGCGATGTTTTGATCATGTTTAAGGCGTACGCGCAGTACGTTGACGACGGTCTCGGACATAGGCCAGCAATACTTTGAATCTGGCGGGAGTGAGCGGGAAGCAAGCGAGGTGTAATTATTTGGTGGATCAAGTTCCAATAAATGAGCGAACCCGTCGGCAAATGGATGGAGTTTCGCTCGGGCAGAAAATCCGGAAGCCCCGGTCTTTTGACGACTTTCCCAAAAGACGAGTTTTCACGCAATGTTGACCGAGCAGCAACGGGTGTTTTATCAGAGCGAAGTAAGGAAACAACAAACCACAAGAGTTCCAGTGGCTGTGATGTCAGTCTGGTTAAGCTTTTTAGTAGTGAGCCAAGCTCGTTGGTGGCACGAATGGGCCACGGACGATCCTGAGGAAAAGGGGTACATGGGATGTCGTCGTGTGAGGCTGGTGGCTTGCTCGAAATGGAATTGGAGAAGAGTGTCGATTCAATGAAGGCTGTCAGGGCAGGGGACCTAATGGAAGAGAGGTGACGTTCCTGGCGTTCCAGTGGAAGACTCCAGCGGAGCATCAAGCATCATCCTTGCCCAAAGAAGCTTAGCGCAGAGATCTCGTCTGTTGGGTTGAAGCGTGCTCGCGTGCATTCGGGGCGTTCTTTGCAGGAGAGCAGCATTGAGAGGAGCTGTGGGAAATGGGCTCTGACGGATCAAAAATGAAGTCATATTCGGGCAGCTCATCCGAGCTTGGGGATGTGTGCACGCTGCACAGTAGAAGGGCGGTATCAGATGGCAGTACAAGGAAGACGGATGCCGTCGGTGGATGCGTTTCTTTATCAACCGGGCGGAACGACAGATGCCCCACTATCGAGACTTTGGTGGGCACCCACAGTGCTGGGACCCGACCTAGGTGGCTCGCCTGGGTCTTCGTCGATTTGAAAGCGGGAACTTGGTTCCTTGTCACGCCTGTCAGGCCTCCCTCGCCATCCAATTCCAACGAGCCCAAGCAGGCGGGTCAAGTAAAAGAAGGGACGGGCAACGGGCTTAACGGGAACTCCAGGGCTGCAGTCATCAGTCAGGGCATCATTCCAAGCCTTGCAAGTCTCCCAGGGCATCCCACCTCGTCGGGGCATTCATTGGATCGACCCTCATTGCGAGCGGAATGGCGAATGGCGATGCGCTAGAAAAGACCGTGGAATTCAGGAGTCGCGGAAATTTATTTGGCTAGCTCGATACATAGACGCACAGCGCGGTGGAATTGGTGGAATTGGTGGAATCGGTGGAAGCTGTGGAATGCCTGTGGAATGGGAGGGATCCATCTCGTCAATTTCCCTCCTGAGTCCGGGCAGGTCTCCAGACCAAACCAAGCCAGCCGGAAACCAACCAAAAACGAGAGCCAGATTCAACTAGTCAGGAACACTTCACACTACCATCGTACGCCTGTCTCTTTTTTTCCCTTTTTTCCGTTTTCAGAACCCATCCTCGAGCACCTCGCTGCCCTTTTGCCTGTCTATCTTTTGTAACACCACGTTGCTCTTCGTCGCAAGTGTTGACAGCATCATTCTATCCTCCATCCAGCCAGCCATCATCAACACTGCGCTTCAAATCAAGCATTCTCACAGTGTGCGCGCCTCATTCAGGAGTACTGCCAAGTTTTAGTGAGTAACGTACCTCAGCCAGGCCAGGTACCTTTGTACAGGTAGCTTCCCTTCACAGTCGCAGATGAACGACAGCGTAGCTCCGTAATTACGTCTTCGACTCGACGGTCACCCTACGGATTCGAGTACTTGTCCGTCTACCATCCGAACAGCTACACTAACCACCTTCTCCGTACAGCACGACAGCACGGCAGACAGCACCGTAACATCACGACTCCGAATCTCCATTATCTTGACTACCTCTAACGGCCAGCGGCACGACCGGGCGCATTCCATACTCGGTACTCGATAATCAACAAACCCAACCCGCTTTCGTACCGTTCGAACATGGCATGCTTCACCAATACATTGCGCGACTGAGAAAGAATCCTAGGCCGGCTACGCGCCTGGCGCTGCATCGACAATGGCACTGCTTAATCCCACATTCATTTTCGGCATCTTCGTCCTTCTCTACCTATCCTCCTTCATAATATTCGCCGTTGTTCGCATCCTTACCGGCCTCTCCATCCAGCGCATCGGCTACTTCTCCCTCCGACGACTGGCCTACACACCAAAAGATGGCATCAAGATCGAGATTCGCGGCCTTGGCCTCAATGTCCATCGTCCGACTTTTGCCCAACCGACGTGGCTCAGTATAGTGGTGGACGAGTTGGCCGTCATCGTGGATGTCAAGGAGGTGGAAAAGAGCAAGGGCAAGCACGTTACAGGAAAACCACAGGGCGACACTCCCGACAACACGAAGCCAGGAGAAAGGGGGGAGACGGAACCGCTGCTTCCAACACCGCCAAAGGTGTCCGCCATCAAAACCGATACGAGTGCGGAGGGTCGGGGCAAGACTTGGAAACAGTTGACAAAGTTGAAGGAGAAGATTAAGCGGCTGCATCGGAGCCTGGATTATCTGCGCCTGGTCGATATCGTCGCCACAAGCTCGACCCTTACTGTTACCGATGTCGGCAGCGTACAGATTGGAAGCTTTACCCTCGCCGTGGACACCCGAGACAAAATGGTAGATCGCGCGCGCTTCTTCCTCCAGAGCAGGTCGGATCAGCCGGGAGAACAACGACAGGCCGAGTGGATCATAACCCTACGAAGCGTATTATTTACTGCCCATGGACGGCAGGCCACCCAAATCCTCGACGGCGCCAGTTTCAACGTTCATGGTTTTCTGTATGGAACGCACGACGGTCTCCGAGATGCCGCTGTGGGTCTCAAGCTGGGTCGGCTTCATATTCCCTATGACGATGTCCGGCACAGCGCCTTGCTTTATAAGAAGATCAAGGAACTTGCCGAACAGGTCGTCGGGGTCGAACCCGAACCACTTGATGAGTTTGTCGACAAGGTCATGCAGGAAATCGATGTTCCCGGAAGTACGAACCGGGAGTTGATGCAAACCGTCTCCGATTCAAAGGAGCTTGTAAGCTCCGTCCTCAGGGGCGTAAAGGAGGTCCAGTTTGCCGTCAGTTTCATCGGCCTCACCAAGAAAATCGAGAGTGTCAAGGCGGGTGGAACGCCTGTGGTGCTAAATGCTTCCATGAAAGAAGTCGGTATCGACCTCCACCGCCTCGATCCCAAGTCTCCGGCGCATAGAATGTACTTCCCCTCCAAGGACATTGCCCACGAGGCGTTGGCTGCCGCGCTCTCTATTTCAGTTGGCATTGACGACGGGCAAGGGAAACCGGAGAGACTCATGTATATCCCAATGGCCACCACTACCGTCAGAACCACCCTGCCCTCCAAGACTGTCGAGCTAGCCGAGGAGGGAACTGCTGAAGAGCGAAATGCAAACATGCTTTTTGCAAATTCCGTTGTAACATCTCCGTCTGTCGATCTCAACCCTAGGCATCTTCCGTTACTTCTGGCAATCTTGCGGCCGAAGCCTAAAAGGAAGACAGAGAACCGGCAACCGCACATGCTCATCTCACGACTTCTGCCCAAGGCCAATATCAAGTTTTCGATGCACGAACCTGTTCTGCGCATAACCCTACCTCCAGTCGAGAAAGGTGTCGGCCCTGATGAGTTTGACCTCCTAATCTCGTCCATTTCATCAGTGTCTTTGGATCTTGAATCCTTCCATTCCGCAGTTGAGGAGCTACACTATTCATTAGCTGCTAGTATGCGCATTCAGACACACAACCTATACTACCAAACTTCTTCTGGTGAGAGATTCGACCTCCTCATAACAGAAGCATTCGACTTGAAAGTCCAGCTTAATGCTACGCCTGATGTCCACGTGGTTGCCCAAGGAAATCTCCAAACCTTCGCATTGAAGCTGGTCCGCGAGGAAATTGGCGACGGCTTGCGTCACATTGTGAGACAGCTTCGCCCAGATGTCAAGCCGGACAAGTTAGCCATTCCGAAGAGCTCCTCCAAGAAGTCTAATTTCCTTCGTGGCATGCCCGCATGGCTTCTTCAGTTTCAATTCCAATGCTCGGATTTTAGCCTGGCAGTGGCTGGGGTAGATAAAGAGATATCAGAAGATGCCCGGGGTGTCGCCATTGAGCTGGAATCTTGGTCGGTAGACTATCGTGCTCAGAGAATAGATGGCCTGCAGAGACGGTCCTCTAGGCGGCGAGCAAGCAGTCGCAGCTTAATACCGTCAGAAGCAGAACTGATGAGATCTGCACCTACTTCCCCCAGGAAGAAACACCATCACGAAGGAGATGGTCGCCGCGTTGCGGTCCATGTGAGGGGCTTGGAGGCGTTTATGGTGGAATCAGATGATATCGGAATTGAGCCTTTCCTCAGCATGCCCAAGCTTGAGCTCGCCTTCTCAACATTGAGCGACAACCAAGGCCCGGTTTTCCATGTCCAGGCTAACATGAAGAAGCTCCTTCTTCAGTATTCGCTATATCGCCATTACGCCGTCGCTTTGGCTGTCTCAGTTCTGCTGAAGGCGTTTGGAAGGCCCGGAAAGCCCACAGCGGCAGAACCGACAACTCCCACGGAAGCATCACCCCAACGACGGGTGGTAGGTCTTCTTTCTCCCCTGTCAGCCGGCAGCGGTCTCGATTCTCTTATGATGGACGACGAATCAACAACAGCCCGAGAGTTTGTTACTATTGATGCCAAGGCAACATTAATCCAGGTCAAGGCGGACCTGCCTTCAGATCCCCCGTTGATGGTCCACATCTACGCTTTGGAAGCGGGACGCCAGCGATGGTCTGCTCCTTTCTGTCAGGCGAAGCTTATTAGATTATATGCCGAGGCTCCCAGGATGCGCAAGGTTTGGGCTAGGGTCATCAGCATTAAGAACGGGCGGGTCGACTATCGAGAGTCGAGACGGAAGTTCAGCAACGGAAGTGTGCACGATGAGCGCATGGTTGACATCGCCACAGAAACAATCCGCGTGGCTGTTCCACATGAAATGATCGGCCACAAGATCACGGACAACGTTGTCAATGTGATCAAATCCGCCAAGCAACTTCACCATCGGTTCAAGACCGGCACCAATGAGTACATCCTCGATAAGGGACCCGAAGGCCCGAAAACTGTTCCTAAGGTTTCCTTCCGGGCTCGTACCTTGCTGTTTGACTTGGAAGATGGTGCTTTCGAGTGGAAACTCGGTATGATCTACCGTGCGGCTCGTGTTGAGCAGAAACAACGTCAGGCGCGGGAGGAAGCTTTCCGTATCAAGGTCAAGAAAATCCACGAAGAGGCGACACGCGATTCGAGCAAGCTGCGGACGCGGTCTGCTGCACCAAGAGGACGAGCTTCTCCAGGAGGCGGTAACCATGCCAGGAGTCACAGTACTGATAGTCGTCAACAGCCAGGCACTGACCCTCACTTCAGGGGTCGTGTGCCAAGGTATGACCCAGATGGGGGACGACTGAATATTACCGGCAACACAGAAATCTCCATCGGGCAGGCAAAGCACAATCTTCATCTTCATAATGCAAGGAGTTGGAAACGGCGTATCGACCGACAGTATGCTGCTGCCAGGAACGAGGTGAAGGACCTGCATCAGGATTACTGGGGCGGCGATGAGACCATCCCAGATGATTTGGACGAAGGCGAGAACATACTGGAGGTTCCCCTACGACACGCCCTTATGTCCGCAGTTGTCAATGACCTTCACTTCGTGGTCGACAAGCCGTCTTTCCCCCTTAGAGACCTTCCCGACTTCCTCCATAAGGTCGGAAAGGGTATGCCGAAAGACATGGAATACACACTGCTCGTCCCCTTGAGCGTGCAGATCAGCATGGGAGAGGCAAGGGTGTCTCTCCGCGACTACCCTCTACCTTTTATCCATGTGCCACCCACCAAGTCGAATCAATCTGCCCGTCTACCCGCCCTGACACTTAAAACGGACTTTGTGATCGCCGAAGAGTTCCGAGGCGTCGAATCTACTCGGAAAATCAGGGTTCAGGTGATACCACCGCAAAGCCGGGACTCGTCTGCACCAAATAAAGGCAGCTTCGCAATCGACGTCAGCAGGACTATCGGGCCCGTCAAGATGTTCTCAGACATGCATATCGACGTCCATACCGCCAACCCGACTCGCATTACTTGGGGACCTTCTTATCAGCCTGCGGTTCAAGATATGATGATGGCTATTGAATCTCTAACCAAGCCACAACTCGATCCTTCCGAGAGGGTGGGCTTCTGGGACAAGATCCGGCTCAACTTCCACTCTCGCTTCCGCGTTACTTGGAGGGGAGATGGCGACGTCCACCTCGCTCTCAAGGGAAGTAGAGATCCTTACGAGGTCACGGGCGATGGTGCTGGTTTCTTAATGTGTTGGCGCAGTGACGTGCGGTTTAACATCAATGTTGACGATGACCCAAAGAAGTTCATGACTGTCGACAGCGGAGAGTATGTTCTTGCGATTCCAGACTATAGTCACCAAGTCCGCGAAGATCGTCGTCGTCGCGGAGAAAATGAAAGCATCGCGAGCGAGAGCAGCCATAAATCTACCGCGTCCTTCAAGAAGGTGGTCATGAAACTTTCAGGGAAGGTCCAATGGCTAGCCGGTCTTGTCTTTGAACAGGCCATCGAAAACGGCAAGAGGAACTTCGAGTTTAAACCTCATTACGAGGTTGTCCTGAAATCTCCGCAGTATGCCAAGCCGCAAAACGGCCTTCCTTACGACGCTTTCCGTGGATTCCGCAGCCAGCATATCCATCTTTCAGTTGCGATCCGCGCGCCGGTCGATCGAGAATGGACAGCATCCAACCCTCCACCATCACGCAGCTATAATGCTGTTCACCTTACGCCGCGCTTCTTCACCCACTTCTTTTCTTGGTTGTCGTTATTTTCGGGCCCGCTCTCTCTTCCTGTTCGTCAAGGGCCCCTTTGGCCTAACAGGGAGAAGAACAGTAAAAAGTTTGGCAGGCATTTGGCCACTATCAAGTATAACATCATGTTTGCGCCTCTGTTCTTGAGCCATATCTACAAGCACAAGGACGTCGAAGACTATTCTGAGAATGCGGTCTCGGCAACGGGTATCAAGGTTCGGCTTGATAGCTTCATGCTCGATCTGCACCAGCGGAGGGAGGAGTTCAATACCAGAGACCGCGGGCGCGGGACGCAGACAAGAATAAGCAGCATGAAGCTTCACGCAGGTCAACTGGATCTGGTCTCTGCGGATATTCGCGCTGTCTCCGCTAGTATTCGGGGCACGACCGCTGATGCCTTCCTAAAGCACTCGCTTTCGACCTTCGTCACCGACCAGGAGGAAGATGGTACGGACTTGTCTCGATTCACCATTCCTGACAATGACCTGACATGGATCGATATGGATGACTTCGTTGAGCTCGACTGGATCTTGCCCACGGAACCAAACCCGGATACAAAGATTCTTCCGCTTGCTTTCGCACCTCGCATCACCTACTTTCGCCAGACAGATATTGGCGGTGTCATTGACGGTGATCCGGACCGGAGCAGCCCCTTCGGACAGGAGCCAACCCATTCGTGCATCATGAGCCAGGATGATGATCCTAGAAGGATACAGGCTCAGTTGATTCGCCAGCGGTTGAAGCAACTGGATAAACAAATGGAGACGCACAACCGCAACTTGGGTGAAATCGAGCTTCGTCTGGTTCGCGACGAGGATCCGGAGCTTAAGGCTGACTTTGAGGTCTTAACCAGACATACAACTGTGTTAGCTGAGAAGAAGGTATTCCTGGAGGGCATGCTAAGGGAAATGACGCAGACCTCGCACTGTTGTACTGAGAGTGAGGACTCGTCGTCTTCCTCATCGGCAAAGTCAGAAGCGCGAAAGTCGAAAGCGGACATTAGGGGTTCCATGTCAACTCCCACAGAAGCAGAGTTTGCGAGCGATTTCAAGAACCGTTTCGTCGTCCACAACTTGCAACTGAAGTGGAACAACACCCTACGAAACATTATTCTCCGCTATATCCATCAGGTTGGCCAACGACGAGGGTTCGTCTACTATATGTCGCGGCCGGCGGTCAAGTTTATTCTGGACATCGTTGAGGAGCAGAACAAGAACAAAGCGGCAAAAGAAAGCAACTCGACTCCGTCAGCCAGTAGCCCCAATGTCAACGGTGCAGAGAGGGAAACCCAGGCAGACATTGAGGATAGGATTCGCAAAATCTTGGAGGACGGCAAGAAATTCGCCAGTGCCGAGGATGCGGGGCCTGGGAATCCATCTATGGCCGACCTCGCCAGCGGTATCGCCAAAGAGTACATGGCCCAAAGTAGCTACCATATTCGTGTCATTGCGCCGCAGATTCAATTGCAGAGCGACAAGAATAAGAAACACGTGGTACTCATTGCCGCTAAAGGCATGGAGCTCAAGGTTGTCGACGTGATGGACCAGAGCAGATTGTTTGATACGGTCAGTGGTCTCGTTCAGCGACGTTTCCTCGTCAACATGGACAGTACGCAGTTCTTCGTCACCCATCAGAAGTGGTTTTCGACACAGCTGGTGTCCATGTACTCGGGAAATACTTACGGCACTCCCGCTGGGTCTTCGTGGCCGCCTTGGGTTCCTATGGAGGTCATGTTCGACTTTGAGACAGATCCTTTTGGCTTCAAACGTGTTGTCAAAAAGACGTCTGCTATGTTGCGATATGACAATTACAACACGCTTCGATTGAAGTATAACGACGAAGTGAACGCCAGCGAAGCAACCGACAATGACGAAGAGGCCGCCGCAGACAACACCGAATCCAGAATGGACAACCTCTGGATCGAATTCCCCCAGGCTCACGCATTGTGCAACTCATCCCAGTACTATGCATTCTACGTCATCGTGGTGGATCTGTTGATGTACAGTGAGCCTTTGGAGAAGACGCGCAGCGAGAGGCTCGAGAAGATCATGCTTGCTTCGGACTTCAGCGACCTCAGAGGTGCCCCTGAAATGGTGATCAAACTTCAAGAGCGTGTCCGGCAGCTGGAAGATATCAAAACCCACTTCCAAACCCATGGTAAGTACATGGATAAGAGAGGGTGGAAAGATCGACTGGTACTGGAACGCGATTTGGCCGCTTGCGAGGATGAGCTTTTCTTCATGATGAAGGCCATCACATCGTCTCAACGCAAGTACGAAAGCTCAACAAGCAGCGCACTTCTAAAGTGGAGCATCACAGCAAAGGAGATCGTCTGGCACCTCATCCGGGACACTAGCGAGCCGCTTGTCGAACTCCAGCTCAAGAATGTCGAGTACGACCGTACCGACAACTCGGACGGCTCGCATGTGAACTTGATACAGGTGGGAAGCATACTTGGTCTCAACCTCCTTCCTGACGCAATCTACCCCGTGATGGTTGCGCCGTACGTTGATGGGAACCGTGGTGGCTTTGACCCGACCTCTCAGCCAATGATTCGGGTGTACTTCCACATGCTTGAGGCTATCGCCGGTATTCCTGTCATGGACCATTTCGAGGTCAATCTCTTCCCGCTCAAGATCCAGCTGGAGAGGGAGGTGGGCAAGAAGTTGTTCGAGTACGTCTTCCCTGGTATTGACGGTGATGAGGCCACTGGTGCCGCCAAGAACACATCTCCCTTCATCATCAAGCAGACCTTGCCGGAGGATGACGAGGATGCGGAAGATGATGGGTCTCTCGAAACCGTTGGGATACCGGACAGTGACAGGGAGGCAGGAGGTTTCTCAACACGGGCGGGTTCTCTCGAACTGCGCCTGCGCCCCACCTTGACATCCGATCCGGAAGCCACACCCACCAAGAACAACAAGGCCTTGAGCATTCACACTGGAGAAGGAAGCTCCTTCAGACTCTTCCGGTCTGTCGGTACTGGGTTCAAGACGGTGTCTAAGAAACCATCGTCTGAAGAATCATCACTTCGTCCCAGCACTCCACGACCCAGCGTCGGTAGGACATCCACGGGTTTGTCATCCAAGGATGGCAGCTCAAATCCGGAGACGAAGAAGGGAACTCGCTTCATGTTGCGCAAGACGGCCACGGACCTGGAGAAGAGGAAGAAGTCGGACGATCTGACCAAGATGATCGACCGGGCTTCCAACTACATGACCTTTGCCTACATTAAGATGCCATCGGTGGTACTCTGCCTGAGCTACAAGGGCAAGGGTGACCGTAACCTGGAGGACGTACACAACTTTGTGTTCAGGCTGCCCACCATCGAATACCAGAACAAGACATGGTCCAACCTCGATCTCGCCCTCAACCTCAAGAACCGCATCATCAAGGCCCTCATCAGCCACACGGGCGCCATCATTGGCAACAAGTTCTCCAAACACCGGCCCAACACTGCGCAGCAGTCCAAGCTTCGCGAACTCGCCACAAGCTCAGTGCTGCTAGCCCCGATACTGGCAGAGTCGCGAGACAACAGTGGCGATGACTCCTCGTCAATATACAACGCCTCCATCGTGGACTTTTCCCGCTCCCCGCCTCGGTCAATTGCACGGTCGCAAACAGTCTCTGTGGTCCCCAGCTCGGAGAGCCGGAGCTCTAGCATTGCTTCCTCGCAACGATCACCACTCGTGCCGCAAACCACCGCCACCGTTGGTACCAGTAGTAGTGCCCAGTCGATTGCATCTGGGCCACCAGCCGTCGGCTTCACCATGACCCCGCCGACACCTATCCTGCCGCCCGGTATGGATGGCAACCAACCGCATCGGGGTGCGTTCAGCCTGCTCCGGCCCGCAACCAGTGCCGGATCTCGACTGTTTGGTAGTAGTGGTGGGGGACCATCCGCTGCCAGTCCCGCTTCCAGCGGCGACGGAGAGACCATCTCCCGACCGGGCACCAGCAGCGGCGTGTCGATGCTGCGACAGTCAAACACGGTGCTGAGGGACGACAGGGAGAGTCCAGAGGCGACGCAGAGGAAGGCTGGATACTTGAGGGATAAGCTCAGTGCCATCTCGAACAGACTGAAGGACCGTGGTGGTCAATCACAGCCTGGTCCCGGTCCCACGTCGGCTCCTCGCAACAATATCTTGAACAGCGATCGGGCCCTTCAGGAGGTCGCAGAAGAAGAAGCTGAGCGTAGTGAAGATCTAGAGAATAGGAGGCCGGTCACTGCACATGCTGCTGTGGGACCTAGCTCTAGTGAAGCCATCGGCGGCGGGCCCAGGCCGGATATCGTTGGGCATAGGCTGAGTAGGAGTTTTAGTGCGAGGGTAAATTCCTGAAGCAGTCGGACGATGAGAGAGGGAGTGACACTTTGCCTCGACGAGGGAGTGTCTTCAAAACAGTGTTTTTTATTCGGTTTAATCATTCATCTACTTCTTGTCATCTTGTCATCATCTCGAATTACGTTTTATTGTTCCTTTTTTTCTTCGGTTTTCTTTTGTCGTTATTGCACTGCTCGCACTGGTGTGCGAGAGAACAACAACATTGTTTGTGGAATCAACCGACTGTCTTGGTACAGGTGAGTTGAATGAAGGGGCAGGGGAACTGAAATGACAATAGAGGTTAGACACATAAGGTTATTGCGAACTTGTACATAGACGGAGAGACTCGGAGACGGAGTCGGACTACTCAAAATATCTGGCGCTGGACTGAGGTTTTTGCTTCCCACTCATCAATGGTTTTGGAAGATGGAAAGCACCTTGGATACACTAGCACAGATCGGGAGCGTATATAGGTAATATTTGGTAATTTAACAGCATGACATTCAAGGCGGCCGGGAGTGCGGTGTAGCTGTGAACTGCGAACTGTGCAGTGCAGTGAACTGAACACTCATCATCATAAGCTGAACTTGCGGAAATCACGAATTTGAACCAAGAGTACCTAGAGGTAAGGTACCTCTACGTAGAATGAAAGCACGGCTCGCTGGACAAGTACCTAAGTACCCCCATCAGAACTCTCAGCTATTAATGACGCTAGAGCGATCAATTTTCTCATAGTCAAGATCTTAAGTACTGTAGAAGTACTAACAGCTTCTGTGAAGAGGTACATGCCCCCTCAAAAACCCGTTTGCTCTTTCCCTTTCAAGCTGCAGTGAGGTAGTAACTTGAATGAGACGGACACTCAGCTGCACTACACCTATCATGAGTGCCGATCGTGACACAATGTACCTCTATGTAAGTACACTGGGGAGATATCTGTTAGAAGAGGTAGTAGAGCGATGAAATTTTACATAGTTAAGGTCGGGCCTCACTAACAGATGTACATCTCCTAGTCCTTTCTGAACCTTCGCTCCTTCCTTAGTGCTGATCATCATTCATCGTCTACCTTAGCTTCCCAAGCGCTCCAGTTTGGCAAGAACATATGCTGGCAACCGACCGTCCCTTCCATTTTAGACAGGCCAGCTTAGCTGGGGGACTGAGGAGACCTTATGGTTTTTCTCTCAGAAACCGTTGTGAGCTATCAGCGGTGGAGCAACCGTTCTTCCCCTGCAACGGTTGTGCCTTCAGGTACTTGTGTGTTCAGAGCTGAGAGCCAGAACAGATCAACCCGAAGGCATTCAGGGGACTACTACACTGCACTCATCTTTTAACGTGGTTTGGTCGAGCTGAGTTGGTCAGAATGAGCTCACGTCAAAATCAGAGGAAGCTTGTACTTTCGATCCAGTTCTCGCCCTAGACGTACTATCTTTGCTCGACTGTAGTTCCCCATCACAAATAGGGCACCTGTCATACGTGCCCCAGATCCTCGCTCGCCTTGTTTTCTTGCCACTCGCATTCAGCCCCTTGCCGAGGCCGGTCTACAGGTCTGACTTGACTGGAGTTAAAGCTGGAGCTTCAGGTGGTCAAATTCCTCCTATTATGCTCTCTCGAGATGCAGTATAGATATTGCTAGACGTCATTTGCTATTCAGTTATCAACTGAGTGCAGTGCTGTGGTTGGGTGGGCGACACTACTCAAGTGTTATACAGCGACTCCCGCCCACGGTCAATAGCTATAGCTTTCCTAGCATATCCACAGTCTGTGCCTATCTTTCCGATTTTCATTCATCTCGCTCTAAACCTCAAACACATAGCTACCCAAGTATGCCAAGGTACTTTTAATCTCCAGCTCCTTGGTTACACTCAAGACTGCAAGAGTCACCGTCCTGAAATACGTTGCACATAGGTAGCACTTCACAGAACAGACTACTGCCTACTACATAAGTGGTATCGGAAAGGTCTCACTCAAATGTGGTATCAGGCGTCACGTCAAACAGATCTACCATTCTACTCTTGTCTTGTACACTTGTACACCAGACTACAGACATCAAGTCCCAAGTCCCGGCACTTGTGTAACCCTGTATAGCCGGAAGATATCATTGAGTTACCAACTGCCATTCGGTCCAGTCTTTCCAAAATCTTTCCATCTGTTATTCATCGGCTATTTAAATTCCGTCATCCCGTCAACGGTTTACTTCGTTCATTCGTGCGGCTCCATTCAGGCTCACATAAGTACTATGCCGGACGTTGTGTCACCATCAACTTTCTTCCATACCTATTCTGGAAGCTGGGGCAGAGCGGATGACAAGCGAGCCGCTGTTACATCCGGTAGAGACTGCAGCAGATGACGGTGACTCAGCTTCGACTAGATGGAGGACGCCAAGCTTGTTATCTTGTATAGAAGGGCTGAGAATGACCCCTTATTCTGAGAGCCAGAAAGGATCCGTGTCCGATGTCGGTCGACTAAGCGTGAGGGTGTGGTTGTTCTCGGCAGATGAGGCATTGCCTAGTAAACAAAGGCTGTCTGGGGAAAAAGAGAAGTGCAAGTTCAACTTGATGCGTGTGGTGAGAGGTTGTACATGAGACAAGAGGTCAATTAAACACAAGGCCTCTCTAGACACGCTAACGCTCTATCAATGTAAATAAAGCCAAGTACAATAACTCCATATGAATCTCCCTGAAACCTTATAAGCGAGCATTTCGAAGGTACCATGACTATTCTTCCACACCGGAAGTAGCTTTCATCTTTTTTGTAAACCCATATCAACCTTTTTTTTTGCGCCAAAACCCATTATATGTAAGTGAGATGAACGATGACGATTAGTACGTTTTTTGCGAGCAATCAGAGATTCACTCCTTGTTGATGTTTCCCATTCTCCTCGACATGCTAAGAAAAGTGTTAGTATCAGATCATCACTTGAGAGAAGGTCAAGGTAGACTTACAAATCATAGAAAGCAAACTGGCTAGGCGAGCTGCCAAACTGATATACGAAGCGACTGGCGAGGTAGCTGCCAAAAATGGCCCTCAAATACGAATCCGGAACACGCTCAATGATAGTATCGAGGCCGACCTTGTTGATGAGAAGGTTGGGCAAGGCATCGGCGAGGACAGACCTGCGAATCTTCTCGTTGTCCCAGAGCTCAGAGCGCTGGAGATCCTCGTCAAGGGAGGTGATAGCCAACGACAGCTTGTCAGAGAGAACAGATCGAGGAAGGCCAGTCTGCTCGTGTTCGCGCCAAATGGCCTCGAACTCGAGGCGGGCGTTGTCCTGGATCTTGTTCTGCACTTCCTTGACATAGGCCTTATAGAACTCGGGCGCATTTCCGCGTGAATCGTGGCACATGTGGGTAACGAAGCCCTTGTCGTCAAAGCTGAGAGAGGCAAGCACCTCGAGCGATGAGCTGGTGACACCACCCTTGTTGGCGCTGGCATCCTTGTAAACGATGCAGCCAGCTTCTTCGAGTCTGAGCTTGGCATCCTGAGTGATGAAGAGATTGGCACCCTCCACAATGTATGGAATTGTCGACTTTCCATCCTTGATGAGCTTGTTCACTGAGGAGAGGTCGATCGACTCGGGACGACCACCGCAAGGCACGAACATGTCAGTGATGCCAGTGTCGCGAAGATGGTAGGTGTTACGGAATGCAGTGCCGTTGTGTACCACCTCTCCATTGGGGAGTGTAACGTTGGTATCGTCGCAAAGCACACGATAACCATCCTTGGAGAGCTTGGAGATGTCAAAGTTCGAGATCATAGCCCGAGCCTTGGCAAGGCGGCGCAACTCATCCTTGTCAATTCCGTTGGGGTCGCAGAGAACACCGGATCCGTCAACAATAGCAGTGTATGTCTCGTTGCTGAGAAGAATCTCGTTGCTGCCAAGGTCACCATCGGGACCACCAGTCTGCATCTTCCTGATCTTGGAGGGATCAAGCTCAAGCTTGCGGTAAATACCCTTGACGTACTCACGGACCGACAAGGTTGTCATGCCATAGGAGTCGTGCGGGATACCACCAAGACGAGGCGACTTGCCGGTGAAGAAGGACTTCCACCAAGGAGCGCCGCGAGCCCGGGCATGCTCAGTGGCCCAGTCGACAAGGTCAGCAGTGTTCTCGTCCGGTCCCATGAACAGAATCTCCTCCTTGCCATAGAGATCGACAATGGGATTCTTGATGCCAGGTGTCTCAGCCTTCAGAAGAAGGTCAAGGATACTATCGATGTACTTCTCGAAGGCCTCGCGGTGCCTATCTTGCTGCTTGGGGTCAAGGAGAATGACACCCTTCGATCCGCCCTCCGGAATATCCTTGTTCTTGCGCTGCTGGGTGCTGGCAAGGCCGTAGTTCTCATCAAAGAGATTGCGGGCATTGATCTGGTAGGCCTCCTTGCTTCGAGACTTGACAATACGAATACCGCCACGTGCAATATCCTTGAAGCGGAGGTGGAAACCACGCGACTCGGAAGTGATGACGAGGAACATGCCGTACAGCGGCTTGGGATACTCGACTTCCGGAAGGAACGAGGGGTTAAGCCGGAAGCTCAGAGCGACCTTGGTGGGAGTGAAGAAGTTGGTCCTGAGGACTGCATTGTTAAAGACACGGAAAGCAGTCATAACCATTTCCTCATGCTCGTTAGAAACGTCCTTGGTGATCTTCTCCTTAAGCTTGGCATCAGAGAGGACCTCCATGGCAGGCGTAGGCGCAATGAGGTGGCGATCATAATCGCTGCCGACCCGAAGGTGAACGCTGGCGAATGAAGCGTAGAGAGCGCGCACAAGCTGTGGGTGGGAGCTGATGATCTCAAGAATGTAGTCAGGCGTAAAGGTCTCGGTACGCAGACGCTTCTTCATCTTGGAGAGAATCTCAACATGCGAGTTGTTCTTGGGGTCGAGGGCTGCGATGAGCGAAGTGTACTCTGTTCCAAGGCGGTTCAAGAAATGCTGGACGAATACCCAGACGCAGTGGGCATAGATGGTCTCCTGCAGACTGAGTTCACCAGAGGCAAACATGTTGTGGAACTTGTTCTGGGGAAGGCAGTACAGCAAGGAAATTTCCTTGGTGATCTGGTGAATAGACTGTTCAAGAGGAGGGTGCTTGCCGTCGATGTTCGCAGCAGGGCGCAGATAGATACTCATGACGGTAATACCGTTGGAGAACTGCTCAACATACTTGCGAGAGCTTGTGACGCCGTAGTAGTGGTAAAGGTCGCTGAGGGCGCTGAAGATTCCCTTTGCTGTTCGAGAGCGGAAGGCAACTACCAGTCTCATTTCCTCCGAGCCCTCAATATCGAAAACCTCAATGACGGGGCCATGTCGGCTCACAGCAACCTGGATAATGTCCTGGTAGATCTGCTTGGTGTTCTTGGTCGCCTTGGCAAGGAACATGCGGTCGCTGATAACTTCCAGGCGAGTTTCCTTGGGGTCGGCGTTGGAATCAACGAACAGACACTGATAGACAAAGTAGCAACGAAGAGCTGCCTTGGAGTTCTCCCTCTGTCCCAGGACACCGGGGGATCTGAAAGTCTCGACACGGAAGCGCTTCGAAGTATCGTCGCCATCCAAGTACTTGGACTCTAGTCTGTGCTCATATCGCGGGCCGTCGAAGGAGGTCATGCCGGGTTCGCTTGTGTCGATGTAAATGGCGTGGTCTGAGGCTTCCATGTCCAGTCTGATCTCTTCCCGCTTGTCCTCGCGAGAGAAAGCAGCAACCTTGGCCGCATAGAGGGATGTGATGTGATTCGCAACCACCTGAGGGTTTTCTAGTTGGAAGTAGACGTCGTCAATGCCAAGCTCATTATAGAACCAAGCAACCTGAGCGTCGACCAGAGTCTCGGGAATCCAGCCGCCCTGGACAATGATATCCTTGACTGAAATGGATGTCAGTAAATGTTATAGCGCAGTTTATGATTGGAAATACCAACCTTGCTTCATCTGCTCTGCCTTTCCCTGGAAGACAGGGGCAACATATCCAACGGTCGCGGAGCGGAGCACTCTGTGCCCGTTGCCGTTCACCTTGGGATAGCTGACATGAGTCGGCTGAGGAGAAGGATGTCTGGGGGTCTGATCTTTGAGGTGGTCAACCAGCTTGTGGGCCGGGACATGAGCTGAAGGAGAATCCATCATGGTATCGCCTGAGGACTCGAAGAGTTCGGGGAAACTAGACATGGGGAGGTCAGTTTGAATGGTCAAGCCAGATGCTTTGCGCTTGTAGCCCCCAGGGCTTGGGAGGGGGACGACTACGTCCGCCATGGCGATTGGAGTGAGGTCACAAAAGCCACCCAGGCTAGAATCAATTTGTGTAGAATAAGGTGTACAGGAACACTTGGGGAAACAACAAAGAAGAAGAGAACGATGAGGCTCCCAGAAGGGGGTTTTGTAGGTGCAATGACAGCCGTTGACCTTTCATCTCGACCATGGTATGACCGATATCAGAAAACTCAACCTGAAAGACAAGAATAACCAGAACATGGAAGGTCCCGTATCAGGTCAAACAGGTCAAGCCCCCGGGATCGGATAAGCCAGGTCAGCCACAAATCATGGCACAGTCATGAGCCAGGGAAGGGAGAAAGGATGACACGGCAACATGGCATTGATAACGGCAAGACAAACTCAATGCCGCCAAATTGGGACGGCAGTAAAAACGAGCGCGTTTCGCTTTGTTTTGCGGCAGTGTAAGCTCCGGCATGCGAGTTTGTGCTCACCGCTCCTGAAGCCATGCTTCGTGTTTCCTCTCGTGCTGATAAGAGAAATACACATCCTTTTGAGGGCGTATGCGAGGCAGAGCGGTACGTACCTGGTCAGAACTTTGCTTGACAGTCGAGATTATCCGCCTAGGCAGATAAAGGGATTGGCAAGTTCAGAGTAGCACAGATACTTGCGCTTAGGTGCTGGTGCTGGGGCGACAGGTATCCGTGTGTATGAGGACCTGTGCTAATTCGAGAAGTTCACAGGCGTCGGTATGGCGATGCTGTGATGCTGTGATGCTGCTTGCTGGCGGGGCGATAGATGAATGGTACCTGGAGGGGCAAGGACCAAAGCGAGACGCAACGGTCCAGCGATAAGGGTAAATTTGTCTCGGAGGTTTCGAGAGACAAAGAGGACGAGTGTGAAAAGCCGTCAAAGGTATTTTGTTGACAGCAATGTCAGATTCCTGTTGGCCTGTTAGAACGCGGCTTTTAAGACTGACGAGATAACACGATGCGCATTGTGAAAGGAATTGTGTGCTCGTTGGCCAGGAACCCTCAATGGTGAGCCACCGAGTTCCCAATCCATTTCCAATCCCTCTTTCCTGACCGACTCATCCTTTCCGTCTGGCCGCCAATGGGGATGCTGACAGGATTCGAATGAGAGGTTGCAATCAGAGAAGGAGCAGCCCAGGTACACAATACTGCGTGTTCCATAGTACAGATGATACCAGGGAGTTCATCCCAACATCCAGAGATACGGGACTCGCTTTGCACGCCAGATATCACCCCGAGCAAGAACTCGGGCAACGCCCGGCCTTGGCATCCCAGCCTTCGTCGGTGGTATATAATGCGAGCTCCCGCCTTGCCGTGCAAAGGCTGAATTCCCAAGAGATAAGGGAAATAGGGGCAGGGAAGGAATATTCGGATGGAAACATGAAGGTGGTGGGACAGAGGGACAAGATCCAGGGACGTGAAAGGGTTCCTGGAAGGGCAGTGTAGTGGTTGCAGCGGCAATGGTGGTAAACCGTGCTGAGTGGTTCAGGGGTGGCCCAATTATACATTGGTCTTGTCGACGTCACCCAAGGGTAATTGCTAGTGTTATAGAGGCAATCGCCCGGGCCCTGACATCTCCGCCAAGGGTATTTTTCCAGGTAAAAGGGAGAAAATGCCACCTACCAAAATGGACCGCTGGGTGAGGATATTCGGCCGAGTCTGTTGTACAGAGATAAGACCGGTTTGTTTGTTTGGCTGGAATACAGCTAGGGGTTTCGTCGGTTGGCGGGTTGATATGGAGGTGTGTAAGAGACCTACTATGTAGTCGAAGCGAATCCGCCGAGAATGGAACAACACGCCAAGGCTTATAACAAAAGCTGACAGAAGGAGGGCCTGGAGTTGTTGACCTTTGATCAAGGGATGAAGTGTGTGTATTAAGTATAGTCTTTGATCTCAAGCCTTGTAACTGTTGGCTGACGGGGTGGGCGTCCCAGAGCTCTTTATATGTCTGCACAGTTCCGGCTTGTTGGCTTCATCCGTCTACTCAATCCATGTTGCTGCAACAAGTGACCTCTGGAGTTGGGGATGGGACTGGAGCTACCAGGATGGAAGCCATGGACCGTTGATGGGCCGTGATGGACCCGACCGACATTGACGATGGCTTGTCAGAAATTTTGCAACGCTGCAGCCAGGTTGCGAGGATCGTTGACTTGACTAGAGAGGTAGCGAAAGTAACTCCCAGGTACCTTCCTGACTGTCTTCACGATGTGCCATGTCGTCAAGAAGGAATGGATGAGTTGCTAACTCTTTCCCCAGAATCCAAAAGAGTCCCAATGAGGGTTTGGGGTACAGGTACGTACCTGGTTGTGGGCCTTTCTCGCTCTGTCCGCCAACCGATTCGCAGGGACTGCCCACCTAAGCCTGATCGGGAAGTTGCTGGCCTGTGCTGATTGGGTCACAGGATCGGTACCTGAGCGGGATGGCCGGGGTTTCCCTCGTTGCTATTTGCAGTCAAGGTACGGGGTACGTACCTCTCCTCCTCAGTGGGGCACCCCTTCTCCTTCCCCAGAAAAGCGGCTATTCGAGGGTTTCCAGTTGGCGTTAACAATTTCTACCTGAGCTTTCATTCTCTTTCGTACTGCTGGCCGCTCGTCAATGTCGCCATCCAACTCATGGCTGAGCATAACCTTTGAACCGAAGCCGTCGTGACTCCTCTTCGTGCCCTTCTGCCGTCTTCACTTTTATCAACGCACGCAACTCTTTCGTGCGGTACAGCGCTTCCACTTGCTATGAGGACCCGTGCCCATGTTCATGCTACCGGCAAGCGACTTCCATACGGGAGCACCCCTGAGCATTGATGCTTGTCAAGTGGTCAACTGCTCGAACATTTTCTCCAAAAAAAGCAAAACGTTGCAGGCACTGTTCACCACGATTTTCCCGCTTCTCACCAGAGCATGAACCGGCCATAGGGGGGATCGCCCATCGAGCACGTTCTGGAAGCAAGCGTTCAGGTTTTCGTGTGCAGTTTGCCCCGTCGGTACCCAGTGTCGCAATGTACACCGTGCGAAGTTGGATGTGGTGGGGATCACGACATTTGCCCCTCAGCTTAGGTGGCTTGGTGGGCAGCTGGGAAAGGAGACAAAGAGGTACCTCCACAGTACTATTCGATGCTTCGTATCCCGGATTCTCTGGATGGCAGCTGGACGGGAAGAGATTTTTGCATCGCATGCAGCCCTGTAGAAGCACTATAGGTACCGTAGTGAGATGGAGGCAGACTTAGACAGTAGATGGTGCTGCCGGTGGATTTCGTCAACATCCATCATGTTGTGTGACGGCGTGCTTCTTTACCGCCTCTTGGCTTGGCCATTGAGAATTCAGCGAGCCAAGAAATGCTTACTGGCATCATAACCGTGTATACTGGCCTCATCGGTGTTCTGGAGCCTCTAATCGTCGTCAAATTGTGAAAACTTTTAACTGTGGCCGTAGAGGTTTCAAACAAGCTGGTCCCGTGATGGCCCTCAGTACGTAAAAGTTGGAGAAGTTGGAGCTCCCTGGTGGCCTGTACTCCGCGATTACTCCCTGTTTCTACAGACCGGCTCCGTTGGAATAGTCGGGACCCACGGCGGCTGCTGAGTGGTTGTCCCGCCGGTTTTCATTACCCCCAGCTTTTCCAAAAACCGCACTTCTTTAGGCCGGTCCGTGTGTGCTGGAGACGCCATCAAGTAATCTGGGGGTAATAGAAACTATCTCGCGCTCCATCTCGACTGCCTTGACGTCGCACGGGATCCTGGAGTTGGCTCTTATTGCAGGCACTAAGCCCAAAACTTGCGCGCTTGGTATGGAGTCAACGAGGTTCCGTATGGGGATCTCCGCCTACCACAACTCTCTTTCTAGGCTTGACCGCTGATGTGCCGTAACGGCCCCCGGGGATTACGACAGCCTCTACCTTCCGGATCGTCTACCGAGTAGGGGCAAGTCTTTCCCCTGGTGACACCGTCGCTTCCGAGCTGCGAGCTGCGCTTGCGGGAGGGCTGGCGGGCTGGCGGAAACCATTGGGGCTGCTGTCAGGGACGAAAGTTCTGTTGATCTCGTGCCTCATCGACAGGCTTGACAGGGCGCTGTGAAATTCGACCAAAACAGACCTGACAGGTCACGGGAGCTTGGGCTTCAGGAATTTTGGCCGGCCGTTGGCATTGTCCAGTCCCGCCAAGCAGGGGCAATCCAGACCCAACATCCTGGCCCGCCAATCCAATCATTGCAACTGCTCATAGGTATTCAGACTTCAGGTTCCCCTGACTCTGAGACAGCTTCTCAATGCTGAGAAAATGTACAGCTCAGCTCAGTGTTCGACACGAAACGAGACGGGGAGCACCGCAACGGGTCGAATCCACAACGTTCAAGCATGCTACTGAGAGTCCGAGACTCAAATGAGCAATGAACAAGCGATGTCCCTCGTGTCTCATTGTCCATACCGTTGCCTCATTCAAGCTTTGCTCAGCTGATCAACGACTTATTTCCCACGGTAGACATTCCGATCTGCTGATTTACCCGAGAGAACCGTCGTGGATCTGTCTTACGGTGTATACCCCTAAAGAGTCAATCACCTTTGGCGTCTCGTTTGTTGAATTTGTTGAGTCTTCAATGAGCTTGCAGTTCAGGTACCATAAAGTCCTTTTTCCGAAACGTTCTGACCTTGAAAAGCATGTACCGGCAAACTGTCCTCAAAAACCAAGAACAATGGAGGCCGCATATCACAGACTCTCTGGGCCTTTGGAAGCTGTCGTTACAACTTCAACTTTCTGCAAACGGGCCCTGAATCGCGCTGGCAATTTCTCACATGGCAAGGCGCCGCCGATGATGCACCTATTGCGGAATGCGGAGACGATGACGCTGATGCTGTGGAGAGGTAAGGGCTTTCGAATTCCAACTTGGCTCTCGAGTTCACGAGACTTGAACCCTCGCATCTTGAAGCTTGCGTGCATTGAACGCAGTGCTTGATGTTTCCATCGAGTTGGACGAGATCGTTAGGTACCTGTCCTGCCAGAGGCACATTTTTTCCAGGTGTTGACCGTCAAATGCCTGGGGTAGGCGGTGAAACAACTGCAAAGCCGCGGACTGGTGCCTCTTGCATGAGAGAATTCACCACGTGGGTTTCATATCCCTTCGTCGTCGTCTCTTGCAGATTGGCGGGCGGGAAGTTGGTGACAGACGCTTGACAACTGACCGCGTTCCATTGAAATCGGGGGGAAAATTGATGGAGACAGGAATCTTTTTTTGGTTCAGGCCTTGAAGGTCTGCCCCACCGTTCGCAGCGGGAATGGTGGGGCATGTCGTTTCCTCTTTGAGAAAAGACGGTTGGACCCTCCACTATCGATAGCGATGATTGCAAGAGCCTCACACAACTTCATGACTGCTTCATCGCGGTCCACCAACAACGACAACCATCCCACCAACTCACCCACCAAGTGGAAAAACATGAGTACCGCAGCGGTTCAAGACGCCCGGAAGCAGGCTGAGGCTCTGGACAATGAGGACCCCATCGCCTTCGTCCGCGATGAGTTCAACATTCCTACTAAGGCCCAAATAGCGAGCTCCCGCTTGGCCGACTCTCACCCAGGTTTGATCGCCAACCATGAACAAGAAAAGTCCCGCTGAGGCTCACCAAGATGGGGGCTAATGCTCGGTTCTAGCCGCCTTGCCAGGGTCCGAGGACGATGCCAAGTGCATCTACCTCTGCGGCAATTCGCTGGGTGTTCAACCCAAGAGAACCGTCACCCGTCTCAATCAGTATCTCACCACATGGGCCACTCAAGGAGTGCAGGGCCATTTCAAGCCTCTTGAAGAGTCCCCTCTTCCGACGTGGCTTGATGCCGATGCCAAAGCTGCAGAGCTTATTGCGCCCGTCGTTGGCGCCGACGTGTCTGAGGTGGCTGTCATGCAGACCCTCACTGCCAACATCCACATTCTGATGTCTGCCTTTTACCGCCCCAATATCAATGGCCGTCACAAGATCATTTTGGAGAACAAGGCTTTCCCTAGTGACCATGTAAACAACCCCTCTATCAGGCGCCTGTCAGACTGGTAGCGGGATGACTGACAGAATAGTTCTAGTTCGCGGTCGAGACCCAAATTCGCCATCATGGCTTGTCGACTGAAAAGTCCATGGTTCTGATAGAGGCATCCTCCAAGGACAACATCATCAGCACCGAGGAAATCTTATCCGTAATTTTGGCCCATGCTGATAGCACAGCTCTACTCTTGCTCCCCGGTATCCAATACTACACTGGTCAGCTGCTTGACATTCCCGCCATCACAGCTTTTGCCCACAAGCACGGCATATTTGTCATCTGGGATCTCGCCCACGCGGTAGGTAACGTGCCACTATATCTCCATGACTGGGGAGTAGATGCCGCGGCCTGGTGCAGCTACAAGTATCTCAACGGCGGGCCTGGATGTATCGGCGGCCTGTTCGTCCACACCAACAACAGCGTCGTGACCAAGGAGATCACGGACGAGAAACCTGAGGAGGGCTACAATAACCGCCTTGCCGGCTGGTGGGGCAATGACAAGAAGACGAGGTTTGTCATGGCCAATAAGTTCCACCCCGTGGCAGGTGCGGCTGGCTTCCAGTTGAGCAACCCTAGCATTCTGGACATTACCAGTCTGAGCGCCTCCTTGGAGATCTTCCAGGAGGCTGGCGGCATGGAAGCGCTGAGGAGCAAATCCCTCAAGCTGACCAACTTCCTCGAGGCCACTCTCGGTCAGATGAAGGAGGAAGACCGGGCTCACTTCCGTATCATTACCCCTTCCAAGCCAGAGGAAAGAGGTGCCCAGTTGAGTCTCATGCTCTCTGACGGGCTCCTAGATACCGTCATGAAGGAGCTCGAGGCGCGCGGGGTTATCGTTGATGAGCGGAGGCCCAATGTCATCCGGGTCGCACCGGCTCCGTTGTATAACACATTTAGCGACTGCGTACAGTTCGTAGAAGCCTTCTCAGCGGCGCTGGAGGTGGCCAAGCAGCACGCACTTTAAGTGGCTAGGCCCTTTCTTTCGTGTATACAAAGCCACATGCTCCGTTACGTTTTTCTCTCCCGCCTCCCGAATCTGTGAATAATGGAAACTAGATCTGGCCATTCGGACAAAGTTGTTGCAAAACCCATGCAGGTTTAGTCAACCCCGCAAAATGATGAGCGAGTGAGAAACTGGTTCCAACTGTTCGGGAACCGCGTGTGGCTTTCCTCGAACGGGTATTGCATCCGGATGGCCTGGAACGAGAAGCAGGAGATCCCGGAGAGCACACCGAGCACATGGACAGACGGCCTTACGTTTCTGTAAACCATGCTATTGGTGGCTAGGTTTGCTCAGGAACGATGTAGTCAAGTATATGTCGGGGCATGTCTCGGTACTTGTGGTCCCTGGTCAGAGTTGGACGAGTTAAACGGAGACCATCACTGACCAACTACCATCGATAGTTGCCTTCATTCCCTTTTGCGGTCCATACGTCTCCGATTCTCACTTCCAATTCGAACCACGCCTGCTCTCCGGTAATTATATCTCACTCGGTCTCGGAAGAACCAGTCGGATCTCATATGCCGTCACGAGGTCTAATGGATACACAAGAGACCAGCCACGACAGTAAATACCGTATTTTCAGTTCTCCCCAAGCCACTAAGAACTCACATACTCAGCAATATCACTAAGGACATATTCAACAGCAGCCCTATACTGATGAACTGAACTGTCACCAGCTTTAATAACACAACGGTCTCTAAGCAAATCGTACCAGGGCTCACGTCCCAAGAGCTCATCTTTTCTCAGTTGCCGACTCTTGCATACCGTAAAGCGGTCGTCGTTCTTTATCCAACGAATATCCATGGATTACACACCAGTCCGTCATCCTCGTCATACTTGCTTACAACGGCGCAACTCTCCAATTCGCAACTGGCATCGTAGCCAACAGGAGTCAAGACTGACCAGATGGTTCACATAAAGAAAAGACGCCGACATGATCGAGAGATAGTGAGCATGACCACATGGACATTAGGATTTCGGACCTCCGTACGGTACCGAACCGAGTTATCACGAGCCATATAGAGATGATGACACTCGAAAGAAGACCTGAGATTCGCTTATTCCATCTATTACAACCTTTACATAGTGTACTCATCAGTGATTTTGCCACAGAAGTCCAGAAAATTGCCCAGAAAAAAGGAAAAAAATCAATTCCAAGCATTTGGGAATGTCCGTAGTGAAGTTGGAGATCGTCAAGCCAACACTATGGCACAGCAGGAGAACCACGCGGTTCCACGACATTGCACTTGTGTGCGTACACAATCCATATCCTTTCACTGCGGACTCGAACCCCTAAACGAACCGACTCGGAGAGTATGAAGTAATGATATGGTAAAAACTGTACTCGGACAGTTCAGTATCCGCGGACTGTGTGCCTGCCTCTTGCCACGGGACAACGGACAGGAGATCGTCCGCCATGTCATGCTCGAAATTACGACAAAGGGTCTAGGAGCGTGCTCTGTCACTCACCTAGGTACAGCAGCTAAGGTGAGTACCGGTCATTCGGTTTCGGCGTGGCAACAATATGACAAGTCCCTACCTCTAGACCAGGGAGCAAGTACACCACAGAATGAGCCTCTCGACCTTCATCGACGTTTGGCCCCTTCCTTGTCAAGTTGTCCTGTATGCTTCGGGAACTTTCAACCTTAATTCTGGACTCTTCCATGTGAGTGTCATACGTAATAAGCCTGGAGGTAGTTAGTTAGGGTGGATTGGTGTAACAACCATGAAGTCCATGCGGACATGCTAGATCTACCGCTACGGCTCTCTGTGGGGGAAAGTGAGAGGCTTGCTGAATATGTCTGTCTTATGACCCTTGTGTTCCGGTCTGCGGATGACCTGGTTAGGTTATGCCGATGCTCTTTTATGGCGATGTTCTGTCAACGCCTGGGCTATGCTCATGGGCTTATCTTGGGTGCGTGACTGAAGGTAGTTGAGATCTCATGGATAAACCCCTACTTTAGGAAGCAAGAGCAAAGTGTCTTCAAGGGTGGATGAATGTAGTTGACGACTAGAAACCTGGAAGCCTCACACGGCGTGGTTGCTGCTTTACTCTTGACTTAATTAAGGGCTTCGGTAGTCCCCAATGTTAGGGTTACACTTGCAACACCGGAGGAAGACGTTGATAGAGATAGAGGTCAAGAACCAAGATGAAAGGGGAAGGACCGACATGAAGGCAAAACAACCGACTTGGAGAATTTGGCGGCTTGCCTTTTTTTGTCTACCTACAAAGCGTATGCATTCTGACTTTGACTTTACGTGAACGTGGGGCGGGCGCTGATCGTTCTGGGTGAGACAGCTCATCGACTAATCTTCCCATCAAGCCTGGCATCAGCCTCGAATGGCCATGCTAATGAAGTTAAATCGGCTGGTAGAAGCGGGCAACGAGCCTATTGTCAGCCATCAGTTCACATGATACCATTCACAATGACACAACTGTTTGCGCTCCTGCGTGACGTCAAATTGGTCTGGTATCATTTCATATCTTCTGTCCGTGCAGTGCTGTCCCATATCTCAGAGACAACAAAACGATGAAAGGCCAACGGCTTGGCTTTCCTCATCACAACGCCGTTCCCGTCCGTTGTTTGTATGTCCAGTGGTAGTAGATGCCTGGTTTTCGTAGTGTGTGCCTTGACAAGCAAGCCGCGTTTGTATTTTCACTAGCCTGGATTGGTTGCTAGCAGAAAACCCGCTGACCAAAGAAAGCAGAACCCATTTCCCATTGAGACCGCCTTGAGATGCTCCCAAAATCACACATGATGAAAAAAGTGCCCCCTTATGACGATGAAGACAGGAAGATTTAGACCTCGGTGGTAACCTTGGCCTTGGCGTTGGTGACCTTGACGGAGAGCTGCTTAGCGCGAGCGATGATCTCGATGCGCTTGCGGGAAGAGACGTTGTGGGCGATCCTATAGTTAAGCATGTTAGCGACGGTCCATTGCTTCGCCCTTGCCCGTTGCCTTCATTGTCCATTGGATACCGCAAAGGCGACTCCACGAACCACATTCCGGCTGACGCCCAAGGGAAATGAATAGATATCGATGTAACGTACTCAGCAGCGTAGGTCTTGTTGTGCATGAGGAGGAGCTCGACATCGTTGACGTTGCTGACGAGGAAAGCCTTGTGGCCGGAGGGCATCATGTGGCGGGTCTTCTTGTTGGAGCCATAGCCGATCTAGAAGCGCGAAACAAGTCGCGTTTGGTTAGCCATTTGATCGGTTTGAGCTTCCCAATCGTTTTCCCAACGATCACCCGCGGAGCGTCTCTCTGTCCGGGGACTTGGGACAATCCAATCCTGCGGTCCCCGTCCAAGTTCGCTCCGTCTTCCACCACCACCGGATTATGGCCAAACGTACCGAGGGCATAGCAAGAGTGCCCCTGAAGCGACGGCGGACGCGGTTATCGATACCCTTGGGCTTGCGCCATGCCGCGGCCACACGCATAAAGCGATCACTCTGGTGGCGCATGAAGCCCTTAGAGCCTGTTCACCAAAAATTCGTCAATATTCTAGTTCCATTGGTGTTCGCATCGCTCGTTCGTCGATTTGTGTCGGGAAACGGCGGTGATGGAGTTGTCGGCCCTCGAGCTCGAGCTAGCGAGGGGATTTCCATTTTTCGTCGGTCGGAATCGCGGAATTGAGGAAAAACGTACGCTTCTTGACGATCGGGACATGCTTCTTGGCGGCAACCATCTTGAATATGCTGTTAGAATTGCTTCGTTATTGAAAATACGATTGAACGAGGGTGCCTACCTTGACTGTCTGTTATCGAGTGATGGGGGACTGTTTCGGCGGGCAGCGTCACGGCGGGACCTGGGGAAAAAAATCGAGAAAGTGTAGCTGGTGGGCTTAGGGCTGTGCGAAATTGTTAAGGCGAGGCTTGGTACGCGGCTGTGATTCGCCAGAATTTTACTGATGTGGGTCACCATCTGGGTGGCAGTTGTAAGTCTTGGCAGTCAAGCCGCACCTGGAGATGGCGCCCAGCCGTCTGAGACCATCTCAGGAGCTGCCTCTTTCTTTGTACGCAGTGCATCTCGCCGGCAACAATTCTACCACCACGACTATGGAATACACATTCGATTCGGAGTCTTTGCGGCGTCCATGAGTCATTTTACTGAATCATCACGGAACGCGTCGGTCGCTGTCATTCTTCAGCATTCGTGACCCGGGACTCAAATATTGAGTTCAACCTCCTAAGACCAAACACATGACATGGATCCACTCAGGCGATAAGCATCATCGTTTACAGTTCAGCAAAGATATTGGGAACCTTCGACAAAACACGAAAATACATTCACGCCGAATCATTATCAATCAACTTTTATCCATCCGCTATCATATCGCTGGGTATTGAACATACACACAAGTCTATGTGTCAAGTCTAAAAGATAGGGATGATTCCGGGTGGTTGATGGGCAATACTGCTTGACGTCTAAAAGCATGCTGCCTCCCTAATGGTCGCTCAAGATGTGTAGAAACGGCCATTGCTCCATGTTGACCAGAAACCTCCAAACCTGCCATGTCCTGTGGCAGTGGGAGCAAATGGCCTGCCGGATCAGTGATGGGAACTTGTAGTTCGCTTATCCAACCAGGCTAGGCCATGCTCCTAAGCATACTACTGCTGGACCGCTCCGCAACAGAGCTATATGAAACCGCAAAAGGTTTGAAGAAAACGGCTACTCTGGTCGTGCGTTTCTCGGTGTGGCAGCTGGGCGACCGTCAAGTCCTGGACTGTCCCACTCGTTTCCAGCCACCCACGCCGAGTTCGATACTTGGCGCGTTGTACTCGTTGAGGGACAAATGGCGACGAGGACTTTGCCAATGCTCTAGGTATATAGCACTCCCTACAGAGTGTATATTCCCTTACTGGGTAGCGCACTGGGGACCAGCACCCTCGTCGTCCTCATCATCCTCCCAGTCGTTGCCGTAGCGCGGGTCACCTTGGTGAGCGCCCATCTAGGTTCAAATGTTAGCAACAGCTTCTCTCCTTATACATCTGAAAAATCATCTTACCTGTTGGATATCGGCACCAGACTCATATTCAACGTCATCGATCTCCTCGGCCTCGATAGGCTTGGGCGGAGGAGGTAGGAGCTTCGCCAAAGCTTCATACTGGCTGTCGTCCTGCATCCAACCATCTTCAGGGAACTCGATCTTCACAACGAGGTACAGATCGCCCTTCATATCACTCTTCTTCACGGGCATACCCTCACCGGGGACCTTGAGAACGTCGCCGGGACGGAGAACCTTGCCACGAGGGTGGTTAATGTGAATGCCTCTGCCGTCAAGGTGCTTGACAACGACACGCGAGAAACCGCTCAGGGCCTCGATAAGGGCAACCTTGATGTCGGCTGAGAGGTCATGGCCGATGCGGGTGAAGACGTCATGGGGCTCCTCGACAAGGTGGAAGATGAGATCTCCTGGCGCCTGGTCCGGAAGCTGGTCTGCCTCTCCTTCCAAGACGATCCTATCGCCCTGCATGGAGCCGGGAGGAATGTAGAGCTCGAGAGCCTTGGTCTCCTTGCAAGTCCGCTTGCCCTTGCACTTCTTGCAGCGGTCCTTCTCCTTATAGTGCATACCAGAGCCAGAGCAGTGATCGCAGGGAATGACAACTTGACGGGCCATGTTGGGGCCGATGGACTGGTAGGCCTCCACAAGACCGCGGCCCTTGCAGCGCTCGCACTTGTTGGGCTTTACGTTCTCCTTAGCACCGCTGCCCTTGCACTGGCGACAGACAACCTGCTTTTCGGCAGCGAACTTGACAGTCTTGCCCTTGTAGAGCTCCTCGAGCGAAACCCTGTAGGGCTGCTCCTCATCCGGGCTGCGCTTGGGGCGTCTAGGCATGCCGCCCATGCCGCCCATGCCACCCATGCCGAACATGGCAGCAAAGATGTCATCCATGTTGGCGCCGTGGCCGCCGTGGCCGCCTCCCCTCGAGGGATCGAAAGCAGCCATACCGTGGACGTCGTACATTTCGCGCTTCTCTTCGTCGCTAAGAATCTCGTACGCCTGGGCGATGGCCTTGAACTTGACTTCGGCTTCGGGGCGCTGGTCCTCGGGGACCTTGTCCGGATGGTGCATCAATGCGAGCTGGAGATCGAGAAGTCAGCACAATATCTAGAAGCATAAGTACGCGATGGCATGCGTAGTGACTTAACCGACCTTGCGATAAGCCTTCTTGATGTCATTCGGGCTCGCCGACTTATCGACGCCGAGAATGGCTACACGAAGATTAGTTAGCACATGGTGAAACCGAGTGCCGTCATGGCGGCTAAAGGGTATTCAGTGGCAGCCTCACCATAAAGATCGAGGTCGCCCTCGTCGCCGCTGCTGCTGCTCATGGTGATGTCGTTTCTTGGGGGCTTTAACGCTGTAAAGTGGTTTTGTCTGGTTGAAGGATCGGTCGGTATACCCCGTCAAGAATCCGGTTGACAAAAAGGGCAGCTCGCAAAATGACGAAAGGCGGGGAGATTTTGGTCCTTGCACGAAGGACACTGGACGGATGGAGGAGGGGAGGTTCTTTTCGTTTTCAGTTTCGTATGGGAAATTTCAGGCGGCCCCGCGTTGGATAGGTACCCGGCGCTCTGGGTACTTCACCTGCTACTGCTCTGCTGCTCCTGCTGAGTCAAAGTTTGTTTGAAAACCCACAGTCAACCTTTCGTTCTTTGCAAGAGGAAAAGTGATCAAATAAGAAACACGGGCATGTACTGCTGAGACCTTTGCGCAGGAAAAAGAACCATAAAACAATGGAAAGTAGTATGTCGTGAAGGACAAATGCAGTTTCCCCTCATGGAAGGCGGTATCCGTATCGCCGTGTTCCTGATAACGACGGGCGGGACTTGCAGTGCCATCCATTTCGCCCACCCGCCCGCGTTCATCTTTTTGCACATGCACAGGTATGCACTTCAGGCTGCCAAACACATCACTTGTTGTCTGCCTACTACCAGGCGTTCTGTCTTGTATTGTGGCTGGTTCAAATTTTTTTTCAAGTTGTGTAATTACGACCCTTAATATCCAATTCACGAGCGTTTGGTCATAGACTCTCGCTAAAACAATTTGACGATAACGATATCCATGTTCCATGCCAGCGAACGACCCTTGACTTTCCAGTCTTTTCAGAATTGAAGTGCGATGAGATGCCAAGACTGCAGAATGACACCCCAGGGCCCACTTAAAGTTTGGTTCAACATCAGGACCCACAAACCCCAAGTATCCACTTCTGCCACTGGACCACAGATCGCACCGCCACACCACAGACTTTAGAAGTGCTTCTTGGCATCAATCTTCAACCGCTTATGTGGCTGTAAACATTCAGCTTAGTCCGTCTGTCTTGTTCGCGATTCAAACCCGCCTACTACTTGTATCTTGCTCCCTCCACCTTCACATGCTGTTATTCTCAACATCTGACTTCACATTTCAAGAGAGGAGGTGAAAGTCTACAAAATGAGGGGCATAGGGGTACTATTGAGGAGGCCAGGCTGCCCTTCTCTTGCGAGTGTTTCAAGTCTTTCTTCGCGGCGTTTGTGGTTCTCATCGACGAGATCCACCCTCTGCCCACATCAAACGCAGCAACAACAAGGAGAAGGCGTCTTGAAAGGATCTAAGAAAAGACAGGCTGAGGATAAGTGGAAGCTGCCAGACTCACCATGCCGTACCCGTTTTGCGCCCTCGCCTACCGGATATCTGCACCTCGGATCTCTTAGGACCGCTCTGTTCAACTACCTCCTTGCCAAGGCAACCGGCGGCCAGTTCATCCTCCGCATCGAAGACACAGACCAGGTGATTACTACTCAACACCTTGTACCCCAGGATCACAACAAGTCAAATCGTAGAAGGAGCAGAGGCTGATGCTCTCTATCGTATCCGTAGACACGCCTTGTACATGATGCTGAGCAGAGACTATTTGAAGACTTGAGATGGGCCGGCCTCTCTTGGGATGAAGGCAAGCAATGACCACCCCATGAGTCTGTATCTGGTATCTATACGTGCCTCTCCATGCTAACTCTGCTTGTGTCGTGAAAAGGCCCCGATGTTCAGGGACCCTATGGACCGTACAGGCAGGTAAGACGCAAAGCAGCTCTCATATATCACGGGGGGGACTTGAGTTAACCAGTTACATATGCCAGTCCGAACGACTGTCCCTTTATGATGAGCACGCCAACCAGTTGATCCGCGAGGGCAAGGCGTACAGATGCTTTTGCTCGCCCGAGGATCTTGAGCGTCACAAGCAGGCCGCACACGAGTCTGGGGAGTCGACAGCATATCCCGGCACATGCCGCAACGTTTCGCAAGAAGAATCCGATGACCGAGCTTCCAGAGGGGAGAAGTATGCCGTGAGATTCAAGAGCAGCGACAAGCCCATCATTATCGAGGACATTCTCTATACCCGTTACCGCAAGAGGGAGCCCGATGAGGACTTCATCATTCGGAAGCGTGACGGATTTCCCACGTACCATTTTGCCAATATCGTCGATGACCGGGCCATGAAGATTACCCACGTGATTCGCGGGGCCGTACGTTCTCTTTCCTCACCCTACCAATCCCTTTCTGAGTCCGCTAACCCATCACCACGCAGGAATGGCTCATCTCAACCCCCAAACACGTCGAGCTGTACAACGCCTTCGGCTGGGAACCTCCCAAGTTCGCCCACGTTGGCCTCCTCGTCGACAAGGAGCGCCAAAAGCTGAGCAAGCGTCACAAGGGCGTCGACATGTCCTGGTACAAAGACAACCAGATCCCTCCCCAGGCTTTGCTCAACTTCGCCGTCCTGCTCGGCTGGAGCCAGAAGAGCGGCGAGCCGGACTTCATGACGCTCCAAGACATGATCGACCGGTTCTCCTTCAAGTTCAGCAAGGGCGATATCGTCGTCTCCTTCGACAAGCTGCCCTACCTCCACGAGAAGCACTTTGAGCATCTGATCCGCCAGGAACCGCCCAACCTGCCGCGTCTGCAGAGCTATTTGATTAATCCCATCAGGGATATGATCACGGCTGTTGAAGACGCCCGTGTTGGAACCCCTAAGGGGGCCCTTGAGGAAACAACTATCCATAACATCCCGCTCCCCTCCCTCGCCTCTCCCGTCCCCCAGATTCAAGAGTCCCCTGCTTCCGCCCAGGATTACATCCTCCACGCCCTGCGCACGGCCAAGTCCGTCAAGCCCGACCTGGAGCTCTTCATCTCGCAGAACCGGTACGCCTTCTGGACCATCCCCGCCTCGGTTCTCTCCACGAACTTCGACGAAACCCCTTCCCTTCAGCACGCCAAGCTTGATGGCGAGGAAGCCAGTCCCAGTGTTGTCATGCGCTTCATCGTCGAGCAGCTCAGCGACATTGTCTCCTCCAAGGGGGAAGAGGGATCTCCGGAGGAGAAGAAGACCGAAGTGGACGAATGGACGGCCGAGAAGATCAAGCCGATCGTGGATGCCACGGTCAAGGCCGTGAGCGTCAGCGATCCGGAAACGGGCGAGCCGATCAAGGGCGCGGGCGGGTACAAGTTCCTGCGGTGGGCGCTGCTGGCGGGCGATCATGGACCGGGACTGGTGTCGGTCATGGAGCTGCTGGGTAGGAAGGAGACGATGAAGAGGCTGATTACCGCGTACAAGGTCGCTCTGGAGAAGGAGAAGGAAACGAATGGGGGAAGTGGTTCGGGCACAATAGATGCGGTGGCGACTGGTCTTGGACTGGCGTTGTTTGATCTGTTTTAGAAGAAAAGGAAAGGAATTGTAACATGTAAAGTATCGATGGTCTTGGGTCTGTGGCTGTAGCTAGTGCGCCATGTATTACTATTTCTCATTTCGATCTAACTTTGGATCTAATCTTTCATGGTCATGCATTGGACTATCATCTCCAGTTCGTCCGTTCGGTCCTGTTACCCCTAGCGATTCTCATATGCCTCCCTCGATACTCATTGGGACTCTTTGACATGTGGATATCTCTTTCGTGTTACCCATGCTGGCCATATTGCTTTTCCTTTCCATTCCAGATGCTCCCGCAACGATGTTCATCTCTGTCCACACTTCAGCCTGTAAGAATATCATGGGTTTTCAGACTCAGTACCGGGCGCCTGCCCACGACATCCACAACCAAACACCTTGCCTTTGACCTCCGCTGCCATCAGTCCCGACCTCTCCTTTGCAGCAATCTGCTTCACCTCGCCGAGCAACTTTTCAATGTTCTGATCGACCGCATCACTCTTAGGCCCCCTTTGCCCAGTCGTTGAGAGCGTCTCCAGCGTTTTCGACGCCTTCGAAATGCGGGATCCCAAATCCACCATCTGGCTGCTCGTGTAGTCCCTGTTGGTAAGCAGCGGGTTTTGGGCCAGCGTCTGCACCCAGTACTTATTCCACAACGTCTCCAACAGCTTGCTATCGAGCGTGCTCTTGAAGTGCTCAACATCGAGCGCGTAGTACCGATGGCTATGCGCGCCAAAGTCCTCCACCTTGTTCAGAGGGACGCTCTGTCCATCACCCGTCGTCGCGTTTGTCGCCGCGGGAGGCTTGACTCCTTCTGGAATCGTCCTAAACGCGCCGATCTCAACCTTGTTCTGGCTGACCGTCCTGTCCGGGTCAATCACCACCGCCACGAACGGCTCGTTGAACTGCTGCTGCAGGCTTTGGGTGCCGACATCGATACCACTCAGCCAGCAGCCGTAGCCCGGGTGTGAGTGGTACCACCCGATGACATTCTCGAGGCGGTTCTCCTCACGGCAGAGACGGAGGTATTCGACCATGTACTCGTTCGCTTCGTCCTGGGCGTTGACGCGGGTTTCTGTTCCCTCCACGGGTAAGCGATAGGCGTCGGTAATCACCATGGTGCTTCCCTCAATATAGCCTTGCATCATGCCCATGACCTCGAGATTGCCGCCGGAGCGGGCGTGCATGACCATCTTGATCATGGCAACGGAGGAGATGCGGACGGTCTTGAAGTATTTGTAATCGGTAGTCCATGGTCGCGAGTTGACAACGGCTTTGTGAGCTTCTGCGTCGTAGGCGTAAAGGGCATCGCGTTGGACATCCACAAGGCCGGGGTTTGGTGGCAGTTCTATGATGGGGATGAAGAGGTTAGTTGCCGTAGAGAGCTAGGTAGCGGAACAAGGAGGTTCATCACTTTGCGCTCGCGCAAAACTTACCCATCTTGGTCAAATGGTTGCTCTCACCGAGCTAGTATAAGGCAACTTGGGTAAAACTCGAAGAATTTGGGCGCAATGTCGTGATATTTTTGGGAAAGCTGGTCGAGAATAATGTTGTAAGATGACCGGATAGCCGTATCGGGTACGGTCGAAGAAAGTAGAAGTGTCCGTCGCGTTGGATGGTGTTGTATGTAACAGGCAACAAAGCAAGCTAGAAGCACGCCGAGGTGGAAGCTTGATT
Source organism: Neurospora sp. CHS-2018c (assembly GCA_009806235.1). Classification (NCBI taxonomy): domain Eukaryota; kingdom Fungi; phylum Ascomycota; class Sordariomycetes; order Sordariales; family Sordariaceae; genus Neurospora; species Neurospora sp. CHS-2018c. The sequence goes on along the minus strand of RAPC01000086.1, from coordinate 80,344 downwards.
GCGGCAGGCGGGCAGTAGGTACATAGTAAGTGGAACATAAACATTCGACCTCATGTGGGGTCGAATTACGGCGGGGCTCTGGGGGGTCCAGCCCGCGATACGGAGTTGGTGAAGCTGATAAGCTTCTAGCCATCAAGGTTCTACTGCACAGGCACCTACAGAGCTCTCGACGTCGAAGCCACGGCAATGTCATTTTCGAACTCGGTGTGCCAAAGTACAACATAAAAATTCAATAGTGAAGAAGGGACGTCATGGTTAGCACGGCTTGAGTAGTTGAAAGGATAGCCGTAGGCAGAAAGTGTACGAAATACCCATATAGGCCTCTGTGATGTTACGGACAGCATCATCTTTCGCAACGCCTCGTATAGCATCACAGTACACCTTAGAATTGCACATCATCATAATAACAACCAAGAAGCACCCGCCCAAACTTTCACTCAGGAAGTTCCTATTTATCAATACCACAGCCGCTCCTGAGAAGTCGACGCCGGGTAACCGTGTCCTATCACACATATGTCGGTCCTGTCTTCGAACTTTTCCTCAGTACCTTTCAATAGCCCTCCGCGCAGTGCAACCTCTCCCATACACATTCCCTTGCCTTCTTTGTTCCGTGCAACTCTTTAATCCTTCTCATCACTCGCCAGAACTGCCTTGATCATCGCGTTACCCACCTCCACCGCTCCCTTGAACCTCGGCTCGAAGAAAGCCTGGGTAACCGCAAATCGCTCCCTCCACGTCTCGAACTGCCTCAGACCAACACACTCGGCCCAACCCGCAGCCGCAATGGTAAACTGCAAGTCGTCCCTTCTGAAGGTGCGATCCTCGATGCCGACCTTCAGGCACTCATCCAGCAAGCCCGGTGTCCTGAACAAGTGCTCCGTGACGCCCAGCCAGAGCCGGAACAGGGGAGTCGAGCAGATCATGTGGTCGTACGGCACGATGCCCAGAGCGCTCCAGCAGTCGACCATGGCAAGCAGCGAGAGATGGTTGTTGGGCAGGGACGGCGCCGAAGGGCCGCCGTTCTCGGGTTGGCGAAGGCTGAACTGGTCGAGCACGTCGTCGCGGAGAAGAGGCTTGCTCTCCCACTTGGGGCTTCCCTCGGCGCCGAAGACCTTTTCCTTGGCGGCGTAGACGCGGGCGCGGAGCTCGTCGGCGCGACCTTCCAGCATGAGGTAGAACAGCTCGGTGGTGGACTTGGCGAACTGGGCGATCTGCTTGTGGGCTTCGGGGTTGAGGATGGCAAGGCCGGCGTAGACGTGCCACTTTTGGGCGTAGATGCGGAGCATGAGGTTAATCTTGACGTTTTCGATGCCGCCGACATAACGGGTTCCCTCCCAAGGGAACTGCTTGGTTGCGTGCCAGGCCTTGCCCATGCTGAGGAAAGCAGCGTGGGTGACGGCTTGGGTATCGGCCGTGATACGGTCATGTTCCTCGGCACTCAGGTAGACAACCTTGGAGTTGAGGCAGGAGAGTACATGCTCGACCTTGGAGAAGGATTCGTCTGAGGCGCGATGCTTGATGAGCACCAACGGCTGGCCCTTCGGATCGACATTGGGGCCGTGGAGGGAGTGGCAGGATACGATGTCAACGTCGGCGGGCAGGTACTTCTCGAAAGCCTTGATCTCGGGATCTTTACACGAGGTCTGGCCACCAACAACGGCGCCGAGCTTGGTCGCTAGAAACGAAGCACACGGTTAAGGTCAAGTCTACGCGACGGAGAGAAAAGTCATGGCAACACACATGGACCGTACTGGGCGACGACACGATCAATGACCGCCGCCTCAACACTGTAGATGATATAATCGCTGGCGCGAGACACGAGATGACCGTTGCGGAAGATTTGTATATTGTTCTAGAAAGCAAAATATGAAGACTCAGCACTGATTCTGCTGTAGAGAGATCGGTGTAAATGTGTGCGACCGTACATTCCCCTCGAACTCTTTCACCAGCTCATCATATTTCTCTTCCCTATCGCAGGCCATGATCCTGGAAGGGATCGTTAGCCAACTAACTCCTGATCATGCTACATCACTAAGGATCTGTTGATATCTGGTCAGCGCGAGTCCCTTACGTATGCTGATAGATAAAAGATGTGTGAAGATGTATGGGTTTCAGACGAAAATTGTAAGGTAGCTGAGATTTTTCATCATGGAAAGCTCCCTACACAAACTGGGACCGGAACGGTTGACCAGCAGTGACAGGCGCGATGCTCTAGCCAAATGCACTCAAGTCATCATATTAGGGGGTGATGGGGAATGAGAAGAAATGTTGCAACATACCATTTGAAAGTCTGTGTGATGTTTGCTGAAGGTTAGTCGCGGTGGAGTGGCCCCGCGAAGAGCCTGGGCGTGATTGTCGATGGATGAGACGAGCGAGGAAGAATTATTACCTCCAACCTGCGCTGCTAAGTCTCCGGGCATACATCTTGCCCATATCGCCCATACCAATCAGGCCGACGGTGAAGCCAGCCATCTTGGGGGGTTCCGATGTCGAAGCCATGTTGATGCGTCTGTTGTTTCTTTCCAGCAAAACCGGTCGATTTCGGCAACTATCACATCGTCACACAAGATCCTCGGCACCAATGAAGCACTCGCTCGATGATCGCGCGAGAAGCAATGGGTGAGGTTGCGTTGCTGTTGCTGGCTTTGTGGTTCGGAAGGAAGAAATTTTCAATTCGGCAGCCGCAAGGTGGGATTTTAAAGTGACTGGAAAATCTTGGGGCTTGGCCCCACTTTGATTTGCACTTGAAAGCTCGGACCATCTTGACCGACACCGCAAATGGAGCCACCCCTCCGAACTTACTAGCTTCCGAACCAGGACTCCACCGATGTCCCGGCCCGGCACCGGCTGCGCGGAGGCTGCAATGAATGCCGTCATCCTTGTCACGATCAAAAGACGGGACGTTTCCAGGAAAACAACGAATTACGATCATCCTACCTCGCTCAGTCCACTACTCGATAGGAACTCATATCAGAATGCTGCTACTCTTCGCTCTTGGGTCTAACGGTTCCGGCCAGCTAGGCATCGGCCACAAAGAAGACGTTTCCGTTCCAAAGGATGCCCATTTCCATACAGACCTCCCGGCCACCGCCTCCATCACTAAGATTGCTGCAGGAGGTAACCACACAATAATATTAACTACGACCGGCGACATCTACTGGAGCGGAGACCCAAATACCGGTGCCTGCGGCAAGTTCACCCAAACGCAAATCTCGCAGCCTCCTCGATTTTACCCCGTCGATCTTTCATCTGTGTCATCACCCCAAGACCCGTTCAGGGTAGGTCTCGTTGCAGCTACCTGGGAAGCGAGCATCTTTACCCGCCTGGATGCCCAAGGTCGCAACACCAGAGTCTACTCTTGTGGCACCGGCCTGAAAGGCGAGTTGGGCCTGGGCAACTTCATCTTCCGTACGGCCACTCCGTCTCTTATCCCAGATTTTCCTCCTCCGGACACCGAAATTGTCGATCTCGCCGCTTGTATGGGCCATGTCGTTGCAGTCTTAAGCAATGGTGACGTTTGGGGATGGGGTAATGGCCGGAAGGGTCAGATCGGAGCGCCGGAGGATATCGTTCACTCACCCCGGAAAATCGAGGGTTTGAGCTTTAAGGTTGTGAAAGCGGTGTGTGGAAAGGAGTTCACATGTTTGCTTGGAAGCCAGGAAAGCGGTAACATCATGGTCCTTGGTTCAGACAAATGGGGAATCAGGGCTGAAGCACCGGGCCAGGTTGTCGGATGGCGAGAGGTTGGTGCTAGTTGGGGCAATCTATTCATCTTGAAGGCAGATGGAAGCTTGTTGAGCTGGGGTCGTAATGACCATGGTCAACTCGCCCCCGAGAATCTATCCCAATCCAAACACATTGCGGTGGGGAGCGAACATGCACTGGCTTTGAGCGAGGAGGGTGATGTTACGGCTTGGGGATGGGGGGAACACGGCAACTGCGGACCACTCAGTACTTCGGATGTCACAAAGGGTCAGCAGAACGTTATTGCGTCGTCCAAGTTCATCCCTCCGGGCGCTAAAATAACCATCATCGGAGCCGGATGCGCCACCAGTTGGGTGGCAATACAGATGCCGTCAACTTAGAGCCCTGGGAACAGTCAAAGGAGATGCCGAGGAGGACTGATAAGTGGTTCGTGACAGTACATCAACAGAACTACCCCCCTAAGCGCTGCTTGGTTTACTTGATCAAGAGGAAAACAATCCAAAGCGCCGAACCTGGTCGCCAGTTAGTAAAAGAACAAGCATAAGGGACATCATATTACATGCCTCGGAGAGCTGCTGGGTTGGCTCGAGCCCCCCAGCAAGTCTATCTGGTTCATTGCCGGGCACAGCTGGTCTTGACAGTAAACTACTAATTCGCAAAGACGAAGGGTTCTGGATTGGATGTTAGCCAGATTTTTCTGCAAATGAGAGGAAAGTGACATAAAAGTACCGGTTCGCCCGTTGCATTCCACTCTACTCTAGCGTTATCTACCTCATCATCATCCTCACGATCCACAGGCTCCCATTGCTGGTCTTCGTCGCCTTGCTCAACGAATAACGGCGAATCGGATCGATCAGACCTGGCGGTCACCGGGGGTCGAGGCAGTACGGGTGGTGGTCGAATTTCGAATTGTGTCTGTCGTGGTCGTGGAGGTGTCTTTTGTTGAGGAGGATTCTGCGCTGGCTTTGGAACTTCTTTGGCCTGATTGCTTGCAACAGAGCCGTCAGGGTTAGACGCAGGACTCGGACCCGGACCCGGACCCGGCTTTGGGGTCTTTGAAGCCCTTGCCCTGGTATTTTTGTGCTTCTGGGTGATGGCATCCTGTTCTCCAACCGTCATGAGGATGAACTCACACAGGATACCGTCCGCACTATAAGATAACTTCATCGGGCGTCCGGGCTCCGAGTAGTAGGTTGCGAGCTCTCCGCTAGTTATTTGAGCATGTTGGAGAATGGCACGGAAATCCTTGACACTAATGATGATGTGAAGTTTGTCGTGGACGTCAACCTCGTCAAACTCGGCCATTTCCACAGAAATGTTGGTATGAAGGGGTTTCTTGAGGACAGCTTTTCACGCCATGGTCAGCATCGTCCAACTTTACTTGAAGGGATATCTCACGAACCTTCATTGCTATGAGGTCCACGCTTCTGCACCTTGTCCGTGAAGCAGGTGAAGTTCACAACATGATCATCATCATCCGTGTTGATATCAAGCAATTCAATACCCGGACCGAAATGATCCATGAGTTGTCGCAGTGTGTTGGATGAGATCGACCAGCGATTTCCAGCCTCGTCCTTATCAAACTTGGCATGAGTTGGTGGCTTTGACTCGAACGGTAGAGAATGAGACGCGGTGATTCCTGTAACGTTATGAGCTTTGTGGGTAAGATGACCATAACTGTCGGAGTGCTACGTACCGTTCCTGCAAGAAACTCTTGCAATCAACCGACTTTTCTTGCCAGGGCCATCGTCGATGGCAACATCACATCGTTCTATGGAAGCATCTTTATCCCGTGCAGAATCACTGCCTTGGCGAGACCGAAATATGGACAAGAGGGACTGAGAAAATTGTTAGTAGATACCGAGGCACAGATATTTAGGAGCGATCACCCACTCGGATATAGAGCTGGCAGAAGAATCTGTCACGATACTGGGCGTTTCCCTCGAAATGGTAACGGGAGAAGAACCTGTTGGCGGCAAAGGTGAAGCAAACGTATGCTGACTTTGAAATGTTGAGAGTGGTCAAGGTAAGCTAAGAGACAAATAAGTTAACAGCTGTAACATCTCGAGAAGAGAAGATATCTTGGTGAACCCTTCACCAACGTACCTTGTCTTTTCTTGCTTCCAAGCAAACATCATCACTGAACTTGTACATGCAGGCAAGGGCGTCGTGGAAAACAGACACGCCTTCCTCGCTGAGCGTGAAGTTCAAGATTACCATTTTTGGCCGCCGTCGCGATTAGTCGATCGATTTATCTTCTTTTGGCCAGGAAGAGGTTTTTCGGTTCTAAGTACAGCCACTCAATCCCTCGCATCCAGTCAGCGATTTCTGTTGTGGTTGACAGAAGGACGGGAGCCTGGACTGGAGTGTGATGGAAAATAAGTCAAGGGTCAAGGAGTGCAGCTGCCTTCGGTTGGAGTGCTCCTGCGTGATGCGAAACGCTGTAGAAGGAAGTAAACAAGGAAGGTGCAACTGGTTGCGCTCGGCTGCTCCACTCGCAACGCGTCGAAACACATTTGGGGCGGTAAATTTCACTGCCTAGCACTATAGCCTAGCTCTAGGGCCCTATAAAATAGGCACCTACAGGGACCGACCGACGCTCCCGTCGTCTCGCCGGACTTCACGATGCATGACATACCTAGAGGTACCTTAGGTCTTCCAGGTCGATTCTCTCCCACTCGCGCCTTGTTGCAGCTTGAACTCGAGCTCACAAAAAAGGTTTCCATGGACTATTGTTGGCACGCACGGGAAGAATGTTCATACAACTTTTCTTTTGTTGGATTCCCGTCTGATTTTGGGGCACTGATATGGTAATGTGCAAGCAGCAATATGTGGTAGGTACCTACAGGTAGCTCAACCTCATTGGCTACCCATTGTGGCCAATGTGGGGCTGTTGGATTTCCGAGTCCTCAACTTCCGAGACAAACAAACACGATTCTGAAAACACCAACTTGGAAGCTGTGAACAAAAGCACACACGCATTTCTAATCTACCAGTAAGCGCGTTCTTGATGCATTGATCATGTGCATGTGCCAAGGGTTCCAGTGCCCTATTTATTGCGAAAAAAAATTTCGCCATCCGGTCTTCTAAATATTCTTACCTCCTCTTCTCTCCAAAACCGCCCAAATCGCTTTGAAAATTTGGACACGACCATTTCATCTTCTGCTTTCCTCTCTTAAACATCATGATTAATTTACTGCTTTGACCATTTAGTGAATTCCACCGCGAAGCTGTGCAGACAATATCTGTTGCTGTCTGACTTGGCAAGTTTGTCCACAAGTGCATCATAGCAACCCAACAGCCAGGACAGCCAAACCCAGAAATCAACTTGTCCGTGAGGATTACAGCTGATGCGGGCCTCATCACGGGATATTCAACCTTGGGTTTAACATCGCAGCCACTCCTCTACAACCAGTCTGGACTGTCCAGACTTTCCAAGACTCCTCCCGGTCACGCCGGTGCCTCATTCTGCTTGGCGAGAGGAACTTACGCTCCCACGGTTCTTTTGAGTTGCGCTTCAAGATTGGTGGTGCTTTCTCGTCTGTCTCTTCCATCGCAGTACCAAGGTAGTACCTGTTCCCGTAAGTGCTTCTCCAGCCCCCTTCAGACTTGCAATATTTTCTGACTTTTTGCCCAGACAAACTTAACAAAGCTGTTCTCTTCCGCCGTGCCGTGGACGACTATACCGCATCTCGCATTCCCCCTTCTATTCACCACTTGTTCCATCATGGCCTCGACAGTTGCCATGACCTTCCGGGGCTTTCCCAAAGAAATTTGGTGGCTCATTGTTGAACAAGCTGCCAACTCAAAAGTCGCATCGACCTTGTTGCTCTTTGCTCGTCTGAGTCGTGCCATGGCGTGCTTTGCCTTGCCGCTGATGTACGGCATCCCCTACGACCCTGACAATCCGGGCAGCAGGCATAATTTTATCGACGCGGACGAGCGATCGGTCTGCTTCTGGAGGTCTATTATTGTGTCCAGCTTAGGGCGGACCTTATATCCGTACTGCTGTTGGATCAACACACTTGACCTCCACGACCTCCTCCGGTTCCTCATAGAGATTGACAAGTCAAAGGATGCCGAATTGCGTCAAAGATTGTACAGCCCTCCGCTTCGCTACCTGCAACTCCTCAAAACTGATATACCCAATCATGCTCATCTCAATGATGGCTTGGGCCCGCACGTGCTATTCTGCGAAGTCGTCAACAAGATCACAGAAGGTATCAAGGCTACCGTTGACCAGGGGCACGTCACTTCCCGTCTAGCCAACATTTTCTGTCCGGAACTAAAATACCTTCCCTCTACTATATATTTTCCTGTTTGGATTTCAAGGTTGTCTGGGTTGAGATCGCTCCATATCCACGACGTAGGTTTACTCAACGAACAAATGACTCTGGCTATTGCTCAAAACTGCCCTGCCCTCAAACGTTTGTAAGTATCCCCCAGTCACCCACCCATAACCGTATACCACTTTACGCGGAGGCCTTCCCAACCGTTCTAGTCCACTGAGAGATTAGCCTCTCAATTGACGTGCTTGTCAAAACCTAGTTGCTGACCTGACAAACGTCTTAGCATATGTTTCACCATACCTCATAAGGAAGCTGAAAAACACCTAAGCAGTTTGCTGCAAAAGCTTCCTCCTAACACAATGGGTATACACGTCCCCCCGTCGAAGGTGGTTAATAACGGCAGCTGACCAAACACAGAATCTTTTACGGTCATACAAGGTGCTATCGAAGGCCCACACATACTAAAGGCTCTGGATAGGCATTCTGGCTCGCTGAGGCTCCTTCAGTTGACACAATTGGGAACCAGAGCGCTGGGTGAATTGAACGAGCTCCGAAATTGCAATGCACTGGAGAGTTTGTGTCTCAACGCTTCGCTCGCTGGCCCAGACTTTGACTTCGTACGGCCAGATACAGCCGTCTACGGTCAGTGTGTGGAATGGCTGCAAAACTGCGCCCAAATGACGCACCTCGGCTTGAGCTTTTTCCCTGGTGGCACACAACTTCTCAAGGATTCATTGACAGGACCAAAGCTCCGTCTTAAATCTCTCACCCTGGTGGCAGTTGAGGCAAATGCGCCCTGGTATAGTGAGCTGCATCACCAAGCGAAACTTGAGTACTTGAACGTTGAAGTCCCACAGCAATGGTTTCAGGAACTTGGACCTGCTACTGGGAGATGCCAGGGCCTTGCCGCAGGCATATCGCGCTGTCCAGAGCTTACCGAACTGGAGACGGAAGAGTATCTCTCGGTCGCAGATATCAGCAAGATCAGCGAAGGGGCTTTGAAGTTGGAAAAAATCAGCTTCAGCGGGACTCTGGTTCATGATGCGCACATCATGCCACTTGCAAACCTTCCACGCCTTAAGGAAGTATACGTCACAGGTGACTCGGCCTTCACGGCCTCGGGGATCCTGAGATTTTTCAAGAAGATGGAAGAAACCCCAGATCACGACCATCAGGGATTTGATTTCGGCGCGGCGTTCCAGCAAGGCACTTCGATTGGACAGAAAGAGAACAAACGCCTTCGTAAGGCAGCCAAGCGAGCCTTTGGTGGAAATGTTGATATCCAGTTCATTGACTCTGACGGAGAAGATTACTACTTTCAGGAAAACTAGTTTCTTGGTAGCCCCTCGAGGCCCTGAAACTGTGGTCAACTAAACCAGCGAGGCCGCGGCTCAATGAAGTGGTCGGGAGGGCTCTTGGGTAAGGGGGAAAGTCAGGAGTGGCTAGGATGTTCACATAAGTTTTTGTGTCGGTCGTCAAAGAGAAGCACGGGGAGAGAATCATATGCTTGGAAGAAATCTGATGTACATCATTCGGAATTTCCGGGGCAAGCTCATGTTAGATGGCTTGCAATACTGTTTGCATTTAAAGGTACGCTTTGCATGGTCATTTCTATGATAAACCGGTATTTATATGTGCGGAATAAAAGCAGACAACTGAAGTGTTGCAACAGATTACCGCATCATCCAGTCCGTGTCCCCATGTGAATGGATTCAGGCGAGTGGTTATAAAAAGAAAAATGAATATGTCCATCACAACACATTTTGGGTATCATCGACGTCCAGCACGTTCTCTACCTATATGCCTTTAATCTGGAGTTGCAAACCAATACCTTAACAACAACAAACCAAATGACACCTTGTTCAGGTGCTTTCAGCTGACCACAACGCATATAACGGCTTCTGTCAAGGTTCTTTTTTCTTTTTCTTTTTTTCTTTTGGTTCAAGGATGACCGTCCCGCGATGACTAAAACTAAATAACGCTGATATGGGAAGCTTTTACAGAATAAGCCTCGGATGACATCTCAGTGGCTTGTAGAGGCTCAGAGGGAAGAAAGGAACTCTCATATGTACAAGGAGAGGTTGTAGAAGCGGGTTAGGGTTGTGCATGGGAATATCAAAACCGGCAGGCCAAACTTGAAGCTGGTCCCGGTAGATGGCTAAAAAAAAGAGGAGAGTAAAGCAGATCGTGCAAGTTGAAGCTCCAGTAATAAAATGTATTTGTTACATTTCAAGCGACTGTTGATAGCTGTTCTTGCTGTTCAACCATCACAAACACTGTGACGGCATGCACCAGGGCGTTCCGATCACAATCAATGCCGGTGCGCGATGGAGCCTTCTACGTCTTTCTACATGAGCCCCACTCCTCCAGAATATCGTCAGGAGCTACCCCGCCATAACACAAGCTGACCTCCCTTCCGCTCTCTGCTCCCTCCATACATGGTGACTTGCTTGGAACAAAATCATTACCCGTGTTTGCGCATTTCTTCGACACTGCTACAGTTTCGCGATTTGCACGCCAGTATATTATTTCAAAAGCGCTTCCAAAAACCGAACATCTGAATCGATAGGCAGAGTTACTGCTCGCCGCAAAGCGTCAGGATGCCGGTCGACTACAGCAAGTGGGTAAGTTACCCCTTTTCGGCCACCACAGGTGCTACTCGTGGACAGATGCACTGACATACCGATTCAGGATGCGCTGGAGCTCAGTGATGACTCTGATATTGAGGTCCATCCCAATGTCGACAAGCGGTCCTTCATCCGCGCCAAGCAGAACCAGATTCATGCGGAACGCCAGCAACGCAAGCTCCAGATCGAGACGCTCAAGTACGAAAGAATCATCAATGATACCCTGATCAAGCGGATCTCCTCCCTTCTTGCCTCTCTCAAGGCGCATGCCTCGGAGGTCAGCTCGCGAAACCCGGGCGAGGTGGCCTTCCAGGCTGTCATGGAGTCGGCCGCTGGTCTAGATCCCAAGGACGACCAGCCTCCGCCGAGGCCTGCCGGCGTTCACAATGCAGAACAACCCCTGCCTACGTACACCAAGATGATGGCCACGCTTCTCGATGATGTGAACAAGACATTGGAGGAAAAGAAGGTCGAGCAAGACAAGAGATACGAGGCTACCATGGCGGAAGTGGAGGAGCACCTCAAGAAAGTGACAAACCTACAGGGGGAGTTGCTCAAGAAGCTTGACGAACTGGAGAAGATCGAAAAGAGCAAGATTACGAGCGAATCTATTCATACGGGCTTTGACAGCACGCACATCAACAAGTCGAAGCCCTCTACCTCAGGAGACAAGAAGGATGCGTCCAAGGTCGAACTTTTGAATCCGAGCTACAGCGCCACCGACAGCCTACCCGCACCCAGCAAGGCTACGGACGACGATGACGACGATGGCGAAATTGAGGCTTCCCCTGCCGCCAAACAATTCGCTTCCATCAAGGCCGGCGACTACCGCGAGTCCCTCGCCTTCCTTACGAAGCACCCAGAAATCCTTACCGAAAAGGAAACCGATGGCTTGCTCGTCCTCGCCTTCGACGCACAGCTTCAGAATCGTGACGACTATGCTCGCAATTGCGTCCACCAAGCACTCCTGCTGCAGTACTGCCGGGCTTTGGGACGCGACGGCGTCGCTCTATTCTTCAAGCGCATCACGACACAAGGCCACCAGGCCCAGGAGGTCTTCTTCAAGGATGTGCAGGACACATACTACAAGATCAAGAACAGGGCTAGAGAGATCAACCTGCAGAGGGCAAAGGAAGAGGCCGAAGGTGGCGGCCAAGAGGGCGTGGAACAGATCCAACTGCATGCGGTAGAGCCTGGTACGGTGATTAACATCAACATCCCTCCAGCTGACAGCGAGGACCCGGAGGTACAGCAAGCTAGAGCTATCTTCGAGAGCTTTAGTCCCGAGATGAAGAAGGCTCTGGAGACGGGCAATTTGGATGAGGTGAACAAGGTTCTGGGCAAGATGAAGGTCGAGGAGGCTGAGGACTTGGTGGGCAAATTTGGAGATGTAAGTTCACAGCCGTTTGCTCGCATGTTGGTTTGTTGTGAGAATAGAATTGCTAACGTGAGATCTTTAGGCCGGTGTCTTGAGCCTCGAGGAGGAAATCATTGACGCTACTACACAAGAGGGCCAGGAAAAGTGGAAAGAGATTGAAGCTTCCAAGAAGCACGCGGAGGAGCCCGCCGGCGACCCGGAATGATTGATGTAAGACGCCATCTTCATACCTTCGGTTCTCTTTGGAACTTTTAGGACATAGGCATTGTAATTCGACGGACATAGCAACGAACACAGGAGCAAACCAGGTTTCATGCTTTATCGAATTCATGGGTTAGGTCTGCGATGTCTACGACATTTGTGAGTTCTGGCTAGCATATCAAATTTCAGTATCACTTCTCAACCTCGCTGGAATCTTCTTTGGTCACCCTGGTGCTGTCCGTAAGCAACACAATGGCCACGCAATCAGAGACCCGTCTTAGCCAGAGAGAGCCTTTACATGGTCAAGACTTGCGTGGGTGTTTCATTCGTTCATCTCGAAATTCCCCAAGCGAGAGCAAGCAGCCTCTTTCTCCACAAGCTTACGTTTCCTTTGCTGAGCTGACGCAGTTGCCCGATAAGGTGCTCACAGGTTCACAACCTCTGGTATGGCCCGATACGATGGCAATGGTTCTCCCAAATTCCTTAATGAAGAGAAACTAAGCGGAAAAAACAAAGAGCGGTTTCCCTGATGTTTCGGGGGTGTTTGAGAGTTTTATACTCGTCTGCATCTGATCGGGAAAGACACGGGACCCCTCAGTGCCGTCGCTGGGGAGCCAGGAGACCCTTTCCTGGGTCGCCGAGAGCCAATCAGAATCCTCTCCTGCCTAGTTACCCCTGAATTACAAACACCGAGTTTGTGGTACGTACACATATCTCCAGATTGGGAACTCCGTTCTTCTTTACGAGTCGCAACCTCACCTCGTTTCGGTCTTGGTCCGGGGCCTTTGTATGAACCGCGCGCTCTGAGAATTGGCAAGTCCAAAAGGGCGAAGATTGCGGATCGTAACTACTCGACCATTCATGGATAAGCGGGCTGACTGACTGCGGTAAAGAAGCGAGGCGCAGCACGCCTCCTTGTCAAGTTACAACAGAAAATCGTTTCGTACCGTTGAAGTTGACTGGTGAGAGGAAGTCCTTTTTTTGGAAACAGAGCCTCCTTGCCGTCGCAGAGACGTGGAGTGATCTTCAGCTCCGTAGCGGATCCCAACCCATTGGGGTAGAGGTATGTACATGCGTACCCATGCAGATCCGTTCAAAGAGCAGGCTTTCGCTACCGTGCAGAAAGAAAGGAAAGCCGGTGGAGGAGGCAAGGCCGGAAACGCTTGCGGGTAACTTGCATTCTTCATCTGCTTGTCATTCTCTTTTTTACTCCTCTCAATATTTTTCTGAGACTCTTCAATATTTACTTCCGGGTGTTAGTCGTTTGCTTATTACACTTGATACCAGGCTCGGGACACAGACCCGAGACCCCTTTCCCACGATCTTTACCACCGCAACTCCTCCACGGGTCAAACCGAAAATAATGATAATGCCATCACTCATTTCATCTCTGACGACGGCGCTATTACTGGCTTCTGGGATTCAAGCCGTTCCACAGGGACCATTTGGAGCCGAGAGTGGGATCGTAAGCGCGGTACCAGCAGCATCAGCATCGACGGCAGGCGTAGCCGTTTCTCAACCAACAACAGCATCAGCGTCATCGAGCAATGCCGCCAGCGATATCTCGGCCTGCAACAACTCACCGTTGCTTTGCGATCGGGCCTACAACAATGTCACCCACATGGGTGCGCACGATTCGTCCTTTCTCCGCGATGCCAGCACCGGTAATAGCTTAGCTGGCAACCAATATTTCAACGCAACAGTCGCTCTCGACGCTGGCATCAGACTGCTCCAAGGCCAAGTCCATGACGCCAACGGGACACTCCACCTATGTCACACCACCTGCACCCTGCTAGACGCAGGGCCACTCCAAGACTGGCTGGCCAAGATCAAGTTCTGGATGGACAACAACCCTAACGAGGTCGTGACGATCCTGCTCGTAAACTCTGACAACAAGCTCGTCTCCGACTACGCCGCCGTGTTCGAGGGATCCGGCATCTCCACCTATGGCTACCAGCCGAGCGACGGCAGCATAGCCAGCACGACCTGGCCTACGCTAGGCGACATGATCACCTCCAACAAGCGTCTGGTCACCTTCATCGCCTCCATCGACTACTCGCCCACTTACCCGTACCTGCTGAGCGAGTTCTACCACGTCTTCGAAACCCCGTACAACGTTCTCAGCCTGAGCGGGTTCAACTGCACTCTCGACCGCCCCAAAGGCCAGGGTTCGGCGGGGAACGCTATCTCGGCGGGGTTGATGCCGTTGATGAACCACTTCGCGGACAGCCTGCTTTTGCAGGGCGTCCAGATCCCGGACGAGACGGACATCGACATCACCAACAGCGCGGATACTAGCACCACGGGAAACCTGGGCTTGCACGCTGATACTTGTGTCAAGCAGTGGGGGACGAAGCCGGTGTTCATCCTGGTGGACTTTTTCGATCATGGACCGGCGATTGATACGGCGGATCGGCTGAACGGGATCACGGCCACGGGGAGGAAGTCAGTCTCCGGGGAGAGCAAAGAGAGCACAAGCGGCGTGGGGGAGAACCACTCGCCGATGGGCATCAATGTTGCGTTGGTTGCTTTTGTGGGCTTTGCTCTGGCGATGGTGTAGAATGATGTTGTTGCCAAAACTTGGGTATTAAAATGATTCGCTTTGAAGAAGTCATCAGCATGATCATGGCGTTAGGCGTATTTTGGTTAGAGATGGTAATTGGTGCTTTGGAGGTGATGTTGGAATAGACTGTCAAACTGGCCTGATACCCGAACAATTGGATATACATTTCAAAGAAGAGAATGCTTTGTCGCCGTCCAGTAACTACACGAGAGCTGGTGATTTATGAGTTTTGATCTGTATCATGCATTGACACATCTTGATCACCGACATTAGACGAGCTTGTTCGCATCGTGCCGCCGTATCCATCTAATAGACTATCCCGTTTGGTTAAGTGGACCGATATCTCTCTTCTCGCATATATCCACCATTTGTCCTCCTCTTCCACCCCCCCCCCCCCCCCCCCCCCCCCCCCCCCCCCCCCCCCCCCCCTC